>OY987186.1:8965007-9190561 GCA_963920625.1 Dinocampus coccinellae
TACGAGCCATGTGTGATAGAACACGAGCTGCGGCCAATGGCGAAATTTCTCGAGCTCCCAAGCCAGCCAAAGCTGATCGGCATTCCTCCACTGAACCGGTAAATCCATAGCCTAACTCCATTATTAAATCTACTAAAGAATTGGAATCCTGAAAAATGTAACAATATAAAGAATATACAAAAGGTGAATGAAATAAAATGGAAGGAAATGGCGTATTCAAATTATACATAGGATTATTACCATTTGATTAGAAGCCATATCGAAATCGTTTACTACGTGTGGAGATTCCCCGTCGCCTGGATATAAAAGTGGCGCGAGCACCACTGGCACCAGTTCACGGGGAAAATCCCGTCGTAAATTTTTCAAAAATTTTTCTTTTGCTTCTGGTGATAATTCAAAAAAATGTTTATCTTTCAGTATTTCAATTAATATTAAATGTAAAATTTCAGGCGAAGAATCGTGAAGACCCTCCTCTTGTTGTTTACTATTATTATCTGAATTTGTATAATTTTTTATCAAATCCGGTAATTGTTTACGAATATCTTCAAGAGCTAATGTCCGCAATTCAGAATTTTCGGAGTGTCGTAATGCAATGGCAAATACAATCTCTTGTACAAGTGTTAATCCAAGTACGCGTCGCAAGTGAAGAAAAAATTTCGGAGATGGGTTTAAAGTCTGTAAATAAACGAACAATTATTTTCATTAAATTTTAATCAAAGAGAGAAAGAATGTAAAAAAAAAAAAAAAAAAAAAAAAAAATTTCTTCTGTAGTATCAAATATATTTAAATATATTATTCTTCTTTACCTTCTGCTGATGGAGAGGATGATCAATGGCGTAGCAGAGATTAGACACCAACGACGGTTTGCCCAAAAGATTTATGCACTCTTGCCGTAGTAGTTGGACTTGATAATAGTCTTTGGAGCTGGAATTCGGAGGTTCTCCTGTAGAAAAGTCGATGCACGAGAACAAACAGCGCAGCAAGTGTCTGTCCGCCTCTAGGCCTTTCCACCGTACTAACTAAGAGACATAAATATTATTTTCAAGATCGTGCGTTCATGAATCTAAAAAATTCTCATGCAACTTGAACATCCATATTAAATTTTTTAGGTCAATATGATAGAGAAAAAAAACAATAAAAAAAAAAAAAACAACAACAAAATTGAAATATGCCCGCCAAGAATAGTTGATTTTCATTATTTATACGTTAGGTTATTTGATGCATTGTCGAAAGGATAATTTAGAGTCCCCTATCGAACTGAACCGGAAGCATAAAGAAAGGAATGGTGGACAATGAAACCAAAAGATCTCAGAGAAATATATCATTTCTATTTATTTAATAGAAACATATTGCCCAATTTGTTTTATTTTATATGTAATTATATAGAATAAACGTTACAAGCAATATAAATCCAGAATGATATTCTATTAGAAAGTTTGAGATAAATAAAAATCTATTGCATTCAAAGCGTATGACTAGTCTTCGTTCTCAATTTATTATTATCTTTTTTTCTCTTCATTTTTCATTCTACTTACGACTGATATTTCTTCGGAACTCCCACGATAATTTTTCTTAGTTAAATGCGTAGTCAGATAACTGATTTGTGTCAAAGTAAAAGATAACGAATCCAGGTTCATAGTTCCATGAATCCGACCTCGAAAGCTTCAAATGTGTTTGAAGCTTTCTTCGGTATCCACAACTTGCCACCCCAGTTCCTGTCCTCGTTAAAAGCATGAAAACTACATTTGCCCAATCCTACGACCAACATCGGAATCAATAATATTTAATTATGATACCAATTCAACTTCATTGCGTATATCACAAAACAATATATTTTATGGAGCTTTGTTGCAACTTTTTACACTACGACTCTGAGAGCTCTGAAAAAGAGAATATCACACTACACTACACTACACTACACAAAACACACACATACACATACGCACTCAATCTTGAGCGTAAACTACACTCAACACAAATGCCCGATCACGCCAATCAGTAACGATACATCCAACGGTTGAAAGACTAGTTTTTTTTTTATTTGTTATATGTGTATGAAAGAAACGTGAGTGCGTGCGTTTTGTCGATTATTCTCGATACTCAATGTACACCGATCAGTTGTCCTCACAATGGATTTTACCCACTAGAGTCCGCCTCAATCACGGCGTCGTCGTATGAATATTTTTCAATAAATATATTCGATAATCACCACTCAAACGGAGCGTCTTGTTTATTTAGTATATGAATAATTTTCAGATACACTTGATTATTTTCTGGTATACATTTAAAAATTATTTAATTGTTCAAATTATACTTTTTTATGGAAAATTTGATAACACGTTGGTAGAGTGTCGAACAACACAGCAACCGCCATAAAAATACTCGCACAATTAATCCGTGAGGGTGAGTTACTAGCGGGTGGATTTAAAATTAATTTTAGTTACATCACTAAATGTCCCTAGTTTTGTTTTTATTATAAAAAATATTCGAAAAATTATTATAAATTATCTTCAGTATAATAGTTGGTACCATAATAAAAACCATTTTGAATTTTGAATGTTATTTAATTATAATTGAATTATTTTTATGAAGTTTCCATGATTTTTTTTTTTCTTTTTTATTTTTATTTCACAACTTGAAGTTGACTACAGATTTTTAAATGCAACCGACTTGAGTTCAATCTCGATATTTTCATACTGCTTTCAGAAAAAAAAAGTTTACTTTCATCCACAACCACTACTATTATTCAATGTAGTGAATTATTTATGTCAGTAATAAAGAAAAAGAGGTAAAATGAATTTCAATTAGTGTACCATTTCCAATGTTCATAATAAATGATACAATATACACCTGCATTCATGCATATATGTATGAGTATGTATGTGTATTTTTCAGTAAACCGATAATGCATTTTTCGACAATATCGACCATAAATCAACATGGCAGATGGGACTAATACAAAAACGTTGTGAGACTCATAACTAATTTGATAGATAGTATTTGTCAATACAATAGAATTTCGACAATATGAATTTTCATGTAAACAATAACAGTATTAATTCTCATTTAAATTAGAAGTCATTCACATTCATATCCATTTCATCATATACTTATATATAACACGCATACATACATATATATATATAATAAATTGAATTTATTTGTAAAAATAAAAAATGGCGGTACTAATGGCGCTATTCGACGTCTTAACATTGTCGACTCCATTATAAAAGTGTGTTTCTACTCTGTAGTGTATACATATCTCTATGTGAAGGAAGAAAAAAAACGAATCGACAATCAACATATAGCGCAATTGGGCTTGGTTGGATTGTAAAGTGTATATAAAATATATACACTGGATACAACAAGAGCTAGCGGTAACTTTTCGTTCTGCTTTTCGCTTCACTACGATACGGGTCGACCGGACCAAGAATAGCCGTCAGCCAGTCAGTAAGCGGCGAGTTTAGTCAAAGAAAGAAGTGAGAAAGAAATTGTAAGAGAGAGAAAAAGAGAAGGAGACAAGGAAAGAGAGAAAGAGTGATAAAGAACAGGGCGAGACAGAAGACGAAGAAACCGAGCCCTGAGAGCCAGCAGCAGCAAGCTCGCGAACACGCGAATCTAGCTCTCTCATACAGTCGTATATAGGCGATCTAGGGAAGACGGCGGGCCCCTCCCACCATTTACCATCGGTCTTCGGGGATTTCACGACGACGACCACCGCCACCACCACGAAGGTCGATGAGGAACATCTTCAAGGAATAAAACGTGACAACGGTGAATTTTAACGGGACATGTATATGAGGCCCAATGACGACGACGTTGATAAACGAAGATTATCCCCAATAGTGGAACATCGCGAGGTGTAGTTTATTTCTCTATATAGTGTATTCAATTGCACGATAGTGTCCAAGTGCAATTCACAGTAATCCAAGAGTGTATGTGTGATATATACTAGCAACGAACAAGACAGAACAGAAAAAAGAAAAGAATTCGGAATCTGAGTAGAAAAGCGAAAAAAAAAAGGAGTTGGTATAGTTGTGATAGTGCTACTGAGGTGGTTATAAATTTCGTTGCCTACGAAAAATTTTTCATCTCTGTTTTTTTCTCTATCTCTCCCTCCTTTTATTTTTCTCGCACTCTCTTCAGGTGTTCTAATGTCTCTTGAGACTCGATCGAGTTCGGCCCTCTTCAAGAGGGCCGAACAGCTCAAACGTTGGGA
Source organism: Dinocampus coccinellae (assembly GCA_963920625.1). NCBI lineage: Eukaryota > Metazoa > Arthropoda > Insecta > Hymenoptera > Braconidae > Dinocampus > Dinocampus coccinellae. The sequence continues at coordinate 8,969,227 of OY987186.1, forward strand.
GCAATCGGAGACTAATAGAGAGCCGGCCCATCCACGACAAATTGCGCGAAAGATCAAGTTCTCGGCCGATTGCGTATTTCTTGCAGCATGTGCGGCAGGCGACAAGGAAGAAGTCGTGAGATTGCTACAGAAAGGGGCGGACATCAACACTGGGAATGTCGATGGTCTCACAGCACTTCATCAGGTAAAGAAACATCAATCACCGAATGTTTAATAGTTGTCTTGTGTGTACGTGTATGTGTGTGTGTATATCCGTAAATTTATGTATGTTGTTCTTAATTTTTTTTCTCTCTATTTCATGTAAATATAAATAATCGTTGTTGTTTGGCAACGAGTTAAATCCAGGAATCCCCTGTCGGCTCTATCATGTGCAAGATGGCCGCTGTCTTACTCCAGCTGTCTAATTTCAGCACCGGATCCGCCAGAATATTTATTTCACTGTAGGCTGTCATGACCGTGTACTCGAGGCCTTCATTCAATTCAAACCTAGATCACATATTCTGAAATGAAAGAGAAAACAATTAATCCTCTACGGGGTTTATACTCACTATTTTTGAGTAATAAATATTTTCCTGTTGAATTATCAAAGACTCTTACTCACATCACGGATTTATATTTGTAATTAATCTTTGATAACTTTGATTGAGATAACTAATTCGTTTACTCAAAATATAGTTTGATAAATTAATTCTTCAAAAGTCACAAAACTTATTTGTATCTTCATTAAATGAGAAAATACAGTCCAAATGTTCTTGAGATAGATTGATTTATTTTTGCTTAATGCATTAATAAATTCTAATATTGTTTGATTGTACATGACGCTATTTATCATTCACAAATTTTAGGGATAAATATTTAGATAGGGTAACGATAAATTGAAGCGTTGTGAATAGCTGCTTGTATATACATACCTGCACACATTCACAGACACACACCAACATGCACACACAATAAGATTGAATCAGTGTAAGAATATTTTTTTTTATTCAAATGTTAGTAGAGAAAAAAAAAAAATATATATATATATATATATATATATATCATACCATTACATAAGCTTTATACTTTGCTGATCTATACACATTATTCATAAAAATAAAAATAAAAATAAAAAAACGTGACGAGAGAAATTTTAAAATAGAGTGGAGTAAATAAAAATTGTGCCATTATGGTACAGATGGGAAAATGTGGTGTGTCCAAGTTAGCTAATAATAGATATAACTATTAGGAGTCACACAGACCCTGGTATATTTGACTCTTCGGTCTTTGTCAGTTCTGTACTAGATGGTTTATTTTTTTGGCGAGACTCAGACACATATTACATTATTCAACAAACTTTACGAATGAGGTAATAGATAATTTTGGGGAAGGGCGCGCGAACAGTAAAATAATATTTTTTTTGTGGTATGTCAACATGAATGATTCATATTTTTTATGATGCCGATAAAAATATTATATTACCAATTATTCCCTCTCTAAAAAGATCATGGATTTATTTCGTTGTCATTGCGATTCTGTGATTTTTATTAGTTATTGATATTGTCAAATGAATTAAATTTCATCTGAAGTTCCATTGGATTTTTAATTTTAATTTTAAATCATGGCTCATCAATCAAAATCTTTGAAATACTATTATTTAGACTATAAAATATAAACTGCAAATATCGATACAAATAATAATATTATTATTATTTATTGTTTATAGGCGTGCATCGATGATGATTTGGATATGGTTGAATTTTTGGTTGAACAAGGTGCGGATATAAATCGAGGTGATAATGAAGGTTGGACACCACTGCATGCCACAGCTTCATGTGGATTCATATCAATTGCCAAGTATGTTTGAAAAAGAATAAAAATTAAATTTTCCAGAACAAGTATAAACAATAATTTAAACTAATACAATTTTTATTTCAGATACTTGATTGAGCAAGGTTGTAATTTAGCCGCTGTAAATAATGATGGTGAACTTGCCTTTGACATTGCCGAGAGTGATGAGATGGAGGATTTATTGCAACAACATATCAGTAAAGCTGGTGAGAGGCAATGATAAAATTTTATTATTTTATTTTATTAATGTGTACACTTTAATTTCTTTCATTTAATTTTATTTGTATAAAAATTTCTGGTAGGAATTGATTGTGATGAAGCCCGTAGTGAAGAAGAAAGATCAATGTTAAATGATGCAAAAACATGGTGTGCTGGTGCACCGGGTAAAGACGCTATACATCCACGATCAGGCGCTACAGCACTTCATGTGGCGGCTTCCAAGGGTTACATCAAAGTTATAAAGTAAAAGGAGAAAAAAATAAAATTTTTTTTTTAAATAATAATAAAAAGCAATGCGATACATAAACTTGAGATGATGATATGAAGAGTTTATCATGGAATATAAATATCTTCAAGTTTTGGCGTTTTATTTTTAGCATATTGCTGCAAGCACGGTGCGATGTTAACGCCCAGGATTATGATGGATGGACGCCGTTGCATGGTGCCGCGTATTGGGGTCAGTTTGAAGCGTGCAAACTTCTCGTTGAGAACTTTTGTGATATGGATATCAAAAATTTTGCGGTAATTGTAATCTTTAAATGATTATAGTTATATTGAATTAAATTAATGTTATTTTATTTTATTTTATTAAGTGTTTTCTTTTTATAATAGGGACAAACTGCTTTTGATATTGCAAATAATGACATACTCACTGCCTTAGAGGAATTGAAAAAGAAGCAACAAACAATGTTAAAAGATTTTTCACAATTAAATAATAGAAAATTACCGATAATACCAAAGAAACGGTATGTACAATTTATATAATTCAATACAAGTTGATTTATGATATATTAATTGATATTTTTATTATTTGAAAAAAAAAAAAAATCACAGTATCTCACCGACTATTGAAAATACTGTAGCTGTAAATGAAGGAGTTGAAACATTTGAGGAAGAAACCCCTAATAAAGTAATTAAAGTTGAATTAGAAATTCAATCAGATAAAGATGACACCAGTCCTGAAATGATTAGTGATGTCGGTGAGTGAACATTTATTTACATTTAGTTGAAAATATTCTATCATAAATTATTATAATGTAAATAAGATAATATTAAATAGAAGATCATGCAGCATATATTTGAATATATAATAAGTTAGAATTTTAAATTACCAATAATTGGCATATTTGCAATACATGCTGCATGGATTAGAGAGTGGGGACGAGTCAGACGTTGAAGAGAGTGAAGGTGAGAGTGAAAATTCTGAGAATAATTCCGATTCGGAGACCTCAATGAGCACTAATCAATCGAGTCGATCAAATCATTCGCTTTGTATAACGGATGACGGTAAGAGAGAAGAGGAAGCCAAAGAATAATATTTTTGTTGATGATATATTTAGGATATTTCAATTCAGAGAAATCGACGTCAAAATAGATTTGTTTTCAGTACATTTAATTGACATGTTCAATAATTTTAAATAATTTTATTTTTATAGAGAAAAAAAATAAAGCCAACAAAGATGATAATGGATCACTCAGTCCAATTACAACAGAAATAACTAAAGTTCCTAATCAGGTATTCAATTATATTTAGTTATTTATTTTTTTATTATGTTACGATACATGGAAAAAAAAATTTTTAATGAAATTTATTCTATTTTTCTTAGGCACCAAATTTACCACCGAAGCACCAAACTGAAAATACGGAAGAAGGTACGGTTCCGTCCTGGCGACGATCAGGTTCATTTAGAAATCGAATTCCAGAATCAGAGACTACCAATGCACCGCCATCGAGTAAGTTGGTCGAGATTATATAAATGAAATTAACAAATAAATTTTTACCCATACATTCCATACATTTATCCGTGATATCTTTGTTTATAGAAATAGAGGATAAAGAAAAATTAACAACGAAAACGCCAATAATTATAAACAAAGTGAATACCGAACCGGAAGTGGTATTACGGCGAACCCACAGTTTTGAAACAGATGAAAAGTATGTGAGATATATTTATGTTTTTTGCTGAAGAAAAATTATTCAATCGTTGTTGCTTTATTTATTCGTTTAATATGAATATTATTTTTTTCATTAGTAACCCATTGAGTGAATTTTACTCGCTGTACACCGCATTTTATTATTATTTTGCAATAGCGAATAGCATTTGCCAGAGTACATTTAAATGAAAAAAAAAAAAAAAAAAAAAAAAAAATTGAAAAAAAAGTAGTAATTTGTTTTGAAATAATTTTGAATATTTTTCTATCATCAGAAATGCAATGAAGCATAATATATACATAATTAAATAAAAGACAAAAAAAAAAAAGTTAGAGCGTAGCTTGGCATGATGTGCATGTTACGCAGGTTCTATGAGCAGTATCTGGCATTGCGAGCTCGCATCAAGGCATCTTCCTGCCCCACACTCCATCGCTGCCATCCAACAACTCCCACTCACACGAACGTCACCACCGCACGTTCTGCGTCCCTACGCGAAACTCAGAGGTACATAAGCATGTATCAAATCATAATTATTTTTTTATTTTTTATTTAATTTAATTTTTTTTGTTTTTTCTTTGTTTTTTTTTTTGTTTTTTTTTTTTTTCGTCGGCTATTATCAAACACCCATAACATATTTTTGCCTGTTTGTGCTTTATTGGCCTTGCCTTACAATCGCGCGATTGTTTGGCTATATCATTATTGTATTGTCACAGTGTCTGTTTATTATATATATACACAAATTATATCAACTTCCTTATAGAAAAAAATGATAAAATATATTATCTTTAATATTTCTCTTTGTCATTGTGAAAATTTAATTGTATTAAAATTAATTAGGCGGAGAGATATAAAATTAAATTTGGAGCTATCACGTGTACCACAAGAGAGCAATTCATCCTCATCAATACTGCCAATTGCTACAACTGGTACGACACCAACGAGTTCAACGTCCACTACCACAACAACCACTACCAGCCCAGTGTCTGGGAATCAAATACGCAGGTGTGTAATTTTTATCTACACTTATTATTTTACTATAAAATTATATATTTGTTATCACATAATAACAAGTTATAAATAAGTCATCGAATACTATTATTAAAGTATTAGTGTTTGTTGAGTCATTATCAGCATAAAATATATGCAATGTAATATTTTGATAATGAAACTCGGGCATAACAGCATTCAAACTGTGGAGGCAAACACGGCTAATGTATCGCCAACGCACAATTCAACGACAACTGCTTCAACACCAAGTACACCTGTCGCAAGCAAACTCAGTCCGGCAAATATCTTCAAAAATTTCTTCAAGTGCGTAATTTGGCTTGAATTTTGAAGGAACACAGTGAGAAAGCATTCCCTGATTGGGGCATGTTGAATTTCAATTTTCCTCGTACATTCAAATAAAAAACAAAATAATATTTTTTGAAAAAGCAGCGAATATATGAAAGAATAATTTTTTTTTTTTTGCATGAAAAATCCATCGCTTTGTTTTATGAATTGTTTTACTTTTTTTGTTTTTTTTCCTGGTGTGTTTAATTTCTCCACATAATTATTATGAAAAAGTGTTCAAACTAGAATATAAAACTCATCGATTTTAGTTTCATAACATTGTCATAAATTAATGAAAAAAACTAATTCATAGAATTTAATTTAAGAATAAATATTTTTATTCATACAATAATTTAACACTTGAACTAGACAGAGTTGTCATAATGAAGAATATATTTTCATTGTACAACCAAACGATTTCTGTATAACAAATCATTGAAATATTTCAATTTTAAAAAGAAAAAAAAAATATATTTTTTTTTATTAGGTAGGCAATATTTAATGGCTTCGATGCAAAGAAAATATACATGTCACTGTGTATTGAAGTTTTTGAACAATAATATCAATTGTAAAATTTTGTTTCACAATAATTGTATAAGCATAAATAATTCAATTATTATTATTATTATTTTGTATTCCCAGATCTTTTGTACCACCGGTGCGTGATGAAGAGAGTGAAACGCAAAGAAAAGCTCACGCAAAAAGAGTACGTGAGACGCGACGTTCAACTCAAGGCGTGACATTAGATGAAATTAAAAGTGCGGAACAACTTGTAAAGAAAAAACAGCAACAGAGTAATGACACACCACCATTACCAATAACAATAATCACAACGACAGCAACAACAACAATAACAACCGCTACATCATCACCACAGGTAGAATTACATATTCTGAATGCTTTGGCTCATATTCATTGAGGTTTATCGAATAGTTTTATTGAAAATTCCAAAAAAAAGCAATTAGTTTTCAGTGGTATACAGTTTAGAAAATTCGTTCAATTGTTGTTGTTTGTTTTTTTAATTTTTTTTTTTTTGTAATTCAATGCATCTATTACTAGTGAAAAAATACGTTTTAAAATTTGAGCGTGATAATAATGGATATATTTATTTTCTTCTAAAAGTAATTTAAGGGAATTTCTTTTTTCTTTAAATTTATTATTGTAAACGAAAAAAAAAAAAAAAAAAAAAAAAATCAGAGAGTAGGAAAATTTTTCGTGAATAATACAATGACAGCATTAAAAATAACAATGAAAAAAAAAAAATTTATATGGAATAGCAATAATGAAAGTCTTCATTTAGCTACCTAAAAATACGCCTTTGATAATACTATGGAGTTTAAAAAAAAATTTTTAAATAATGTTATGTATCTATTATATCTACAATTGATTTGTGCTATGAATTAAACTATTTATTAATTGCAAGTTACATTTTTTACATGTAAATTGTTTGGTATTCTTTTTTTTTTTTTTTCTTCTTCTTTCATGTACGATTCACATTTGTTATTAAAATTAATATTAATATTGGCCTGAGATATAACGATAATGTAATAAAACTAAACACATATAATTTTTTTTTTTTTTTTTTTTCTTAAATAACTTAGACCGCAGCTTCTCTTGGCCAAACAGCTTCAATCATAGCTACGATAACAACAGCTACACCTACCACCGTTACAACAAATAAACTTCCCGAGGAAATTAATTTACCCGAAAGACGTCCATCCTGGCGGCTCAGGGTAGATAATGGAAGCAAGGTTTGTGTGATATATATTTTTTTTTTTTTTTAGTCAATGTGCAAAATAATTTCTCAATACCAAATTTCCATAAAGAAAAGAAACAAGAATATTTCTAATCGTCCCTTGTCATTAATCAATGAATGAATGTAAATAATTGGGGTTGTGAGGAAAAACAAAAAAAATAATAATAATAAATAATATAACATTTTAATTCATTTTTTAATTGTTATTTTCAGTTTCAATTAGAAGACGCCAATAATAAATCATCGGACACTACAACGGCATATATTAGAAGGCCATCAGGTGGAACAGGTATACCTAGACCAAGTTCAGCTCCAGTAGATACAACTGCAACAAGTACTGCCGATGCAACAGTCACTTTGCCACTGAGGCGTTCAGTAAAATCACCTGATGACAAAGGTATTGGGATAAACTTTTTTTTATATATTTTATTGGTTGCCATTGAAACAGAAAAATAATTGAATTTTATTTTATTTCAGAACAAGACAAAGAGAATGACAGTAGAAATGCTCAAGCGACGCAAGCAGTCATTCAGAGGCGACGAAGGCCGAAAAGAAGATCAACTGGAGTCGTTCACGTTGATATGGATGTCAGTATTAATAATTAAATATCATGTGCATGTTTATATATACGTTTTTTTTTTTCTTTTCTCTTTTTCTCAAATCATGACGGTCATAAAAGTTAATACGTAGGCGTCCCAGATCACTGTATCACTTGACGTCATCGTCAATAGTGCTATTAATAATATCTGGGCGTTCCATTTTAGCAAAATGAATTCGACGAAATTTTATATTTACACGCATTTAACATTTTTATTGAATTATAATTTTTCTTTTTAATTCTTTTAATTTGTAGGAAATCGATCCAGAAAAACAGGATACATCCGCTGGCGGTGATTATGAGGAATCAAAGAGCAATCATACAGAGGTATATATAAAATTTATTTCGTTCATCAATTTATTTAATGGTAAAAAAGAGAAAAAAAAAATTTTGCATTTCTTTTTTACGTATATTTAAAAGAGACATAATTTTTTTAATTTTATTGTTGATATGACGATGATTATTATTATTATTTAGGTACAAGGTGTCTATATTTTAAGTGCTTGTACGTGCTCAATTATTACAACATAACATTCAATCTATTTTAACACTTTACAAACACATGCACGATTATTTTTGGGCTTACCAACAATAAAGATTAACCTCTATTCTCTTATATACATACCAAATATACATTTAAAAATAGAATACAATTTGTGTTTTCACGTGTACTTTACCGCAAATTTGCAAAACATTTATTGTATAATTTGAAATTTCTTAGTGAAGAAAATTACAAATCCCGTACAATGTATAATAAAAATAATAGGAATGGAATTAATTGTGTGAATAATTTAAAAGAAATATTGTATGTAGTGTCAATAGACTCTCATGAACTGATTGGCACCTCTGAAAAAGAGAGTATATATATATATATAGTAATGATAATAAAAACAGTAAATAAAAAACATTACGCAATGTAATGAATAAGAATTAAATGACATGATCGTGAACATTAGTAGCAGGTTTAAAAATACATTGCGTCGACATTTGGTAAGCAACCCTTGACATTTGTATCAACAGCAATCGTTAAGGTCAAAATAGTATAGAGTATATTTTTCGCGATATTTTGTTTTGATATTTGTATGAGAAATAAGAATGAAAAATGTCCCGAATTTCAGAATGGTTTAGTATAACAATTATCTTTTGTTCTGGGAAATTGGAAATATCTGTGCGTTGTGAAAGCCTTCCCAAATGATATGTTTTTGTATGAATCTTTGTGTCTAGATGCTAATTATATAAATAGAATAGTGTGAAGGCAAACCCGTGAACGATGACAAGATTCTGAACTGGTTGATATGATTGTATATGCTGGTATGTGTACGTGTGTATGTATATATGTGAGAAAGATTTTTGCTGGCGAATTTCCATCAGTCAAAGAGTTGCTGTCAGTGGCCGTGGACCACAATTCTCTGGGTCGCTAATCATTCGAAATTTCGTTCTCACCACAATTTCTATTTGAGAATAATGAAAATTTTAAATAATTGACAGTTCAAAAATATTTATTTATTGTGATATTGTGTTTTTAAATGAGAATTAGTGATTTCATCTTTGAGAACCTTGAGACGAAAATAAATAAATAAAAGTATGTCTACATACCGAAAAAGGACACAGACAAAACCAACAACTGCAGCTGGTTTACGGGCACAAGCGTCAGCAAATGGCAGTTCCATATTTGGAAATAGGCCACGAAGTGTCGGTGGATTATTTGGAAATCAAAGTAGTTTTCCTAATTTACTAGGAATTAATTCATCAAACTCTTATACACCCGCTACACTAAATAAATCATCGAAAAAATCATATTTCAAAAATCCTTACACAAATTCAATAAATAATTCAAATTATCAAAGTCCATACACAACTTATGGTGGAACAGCATCGGGTTATGGTGGATTAACAATACCATCACATTCATCAATTAGTTCATTAAATCTTGCAATACCATCAACAAGTTATAATTATTTTAATCGCAATGCCAATAATAATGGGATTGATAGTCGACGAGCTGTTAAAAAAGCCGATAGCTTTAATAAATCTAAAACAAAATCATCATCATCATCTTCATTTGGTTCAAGAAGCTCGAGTTTACAAAGTTTAGCGGGTTCTGAGGGATATGTAGTAAGAGAATAATACATAATAAATAATATCATAATCAATCATGGGAATAAATTTTAAATAATTTTTTGTTTTATTTGATTTTCAAGTGTAAAATAATTAATTTTATAATTCATTTCAGAGCGGGACTGAACGTTCTGGACGTTCGAGCAGACTTGGTTCACTCACATCAATCTCATCAGAGACATCATCAATACCTAGTCGAACATCAAAATCAACAAATGCAGAAAATGGTGAATTGGATTATAAAAAATTATGGGAAGAATCGCAAGCAGAAAATGAAAGACTCAAGGAGAAATTACGACGTTCTGATGATTTGTTGAGGGATGCACGGAATTCATTGGAACGAGCACAAAGTGCTCAAAATAAAGCAAATTTATCAGAGGCTGAAAAAAGAGAAAGGAGAGCAATGGAACGAAAGCTTTCAGAAATGGAAGAGGAACTTAAGGTAATAACAATTTAATTGTTGGTCAATTTTTTTCACAATCTCTCTCTATATTTTCTCTGCTTTTTTTTTATTTATTTTTTATTTTGTATTTTTATTATGTAAGGTTACGCACTCCATGCGTTGAGTATTGCAATTGAAGATATTCTTTTTATATTTGAATACAACATTCAATTGATTATTTATTTTTATCAAAAAAAAATTTTTTTTTTTTTGTTGTATCAAATTTTCATTCATTCACAATCAATTTCACGTATTTTTCATTATTTTTGATTGTAACGTATACAAATATAAATCGACACAACTATTATCATATAAATAAATTTATTAATTACTTTATTGATATTTACAATATAATTAGGGTGCACGTTCGAATTTTTTTTTTTTTTTTTTTTTTTTTTTCACTTTAAGAGTTTTGTCTGTTGCGGAATATGGAGTGCAGGAAAGGATATGGTGCAAGGTTTTTCTGTTGTTATTTTTTTTTCTTTTCTTTTAATACCGGTTGTTTCATCCGAACTTACTGTATCGGCGGCTTCGTCGCATCGCTTTTGTTTTTCTTCTTATTTCAACATGATGGCACAATGATTTTATTATTTTTTTTTTTTCTTCTCTTCTTGTGATTGCACTAAAAGTCTGTCTATTATTGAAATTAAACGTTCCTCTCGATATATATATTATATAAATGCAATTATTTATTATTATACGCCCTCGTAAAATTTTTTTGTTTTTATCATTTTTGGGGTTTTGAAGTAGAAAAAAAAAAAAAAAAAAAAAAAAAACGAAAGTATAAACAATAAAATTATTATTAAACGATAAAAACAAACAAAAATAAAAGGTTAAATTAGGTTTTTTGGGCTAACTCTTTCACTGTTTACAGCAATTGCAAAAGCTCAAAGCCGAAAATGAGCGATTGAAAGCCGAAAATCGGGCACTTACCCGCGTCGTATCCAAACTCACCAATACTACTAAATAGGTAAAGGACCATAATGAAACAGCATCTGCGTTAACAAAATGTACATTTTTATCATCATACACGAGAGACTATTAATTCATTTTCATTAATGTCTCATCATTATTATTTATTTATTTTTTTTTTTCTTTTCATTATTATTACATTTTCTTTTTTAATTGTAATTATAATGTTCTGGTCTGCAGTATTAAACAAACAAACAAACAAAAATAATGTGCTATATACACACAACTTACTCATTTTCATCAACAATGCTAAGCTCAATCGACATATATATATATATATATATTAATTGTTTTTCCTTTATAAAATAAATAAAAAAATATATATATTTATTATTTACAATTAATTTTATCTATCGTGATTTATTGTTTAATATTAATCCAGATTATCTTATCACGTCTTTTTCTATTTTTAATACAAACAAACAAAAAAAAAAAATATATACCACATTCACCTCTACATATGTAAATTTATAAATATCTATCTAATTTTTATCATCAAAATTCTGTTAATTATTTACGCTGTTTTGAATTGACATTTAAACAATTACATTAAACGTGTGCTGTAAAGAAAAAAAAAAAAAAACAAAAAAATTATTCATCATAGGAAAATTCATATACTTACGCAATTGATTATCATTCGTAGCAACTTTTCATAGCAGCACGTCATGCGCATGATTTTAAACTTGGAGACGACACACGTGTGCTTTATATGAATTGTACCAAATATTTCCAGCATGATATTTTATTCTGTCATAATTAATATTAATTTCTCCTCTAAATACTGTTTATTCAAACAGAATAAAACAAAACAAAAATTTACATTGATATATTATAGATAAATTTTCCTCTTCTTACTCGGATGATTATTAAATGATTGTAATTAAATAATTGTGCGATTAAATTTGTTGAAATTTATTTTAATTTATAAATACAAATAATAAAAAAAATTAATATAAAATAATTCTCATTGCCATTTTAAAATTAGTATGCACGTGTGGATTTTATCCATATTTACTTCTGGCATGGAGCTTTTCACACTAAATAGTTATACTCACCCTACCCAATGGTATATTTATTCACACAGAATGTTATCGTTTTCGTTACATCATTTACCATTTGCATAGTGTGATAAAATGAAAACACAATTCACGGCCCTAATTCAAATAGCGTGAGAATGAAGATAAAAAATTAAAAAATATAATTTAAATATTACATAATTGACTTATTTATTTGTATATTATGTACCAGTACTAATTCCTGCAGAATTTATTTATTTATTTATTTATTTATTATTTTTTTTTTTATTACACAAAAATATATAATCCTTCAAATACAATTGAGGTTTTATCACACCACTAGGATGTGATGGCATACAAAAGCAATTAAAAAATTTTTTTTATTATTTAATTATGAAATATATGACGTGTGGTTGGAAAAAAAAATAATTTTTGTCTTCTAGGTGATGGAGCAATTGAAATGTGAAAATCAGAGGCTAAAGGACGAGAATGGAGCTTTAATTCGAGTTATTAGTAAGCTCTCCAAATAAATTTTTTTAATTCAATGTCACATTTGCGGAGTAAGAAAAACAAATTTCAAGAAAAAAAAAAAATACAGAAAATAAAACGAATTCGATTTATTATTACATTGTATTATTATTGCTTTATGAAATATTCTAATTATTATCAACAAACATGAGAGAAAAAATACAGCGGTTATGCTATTTTACATTTATCCCTGAATGGATTAATTTTTTTTTTTTTTTTTTTAAATATTCATGTTAGTAATTTCATTTATTGTATATCGGATTGGTTGAAGTTACTATTTGTGGCTGTGTCAAATAACAAAAATATAGGCAAACACTTAAATTCTGTTAATTCACAAATACTTAATTGTTGATAAAATCGAGAGCCTACATTATATCAGTTACTAGAAAAAATAAAAGTGAAAATTGAAACAATTAAATACATAGTGACGAATTTTATATTGACCACTCGCAATCAATAATAAATAATCATTGAATTATTTGATGATTTTATACATAGAAAAAAATATTAATATTGATAATTTATAAAAAATACCATGTAATTATGTAGATAAGTATTTTTTTTTTTTTTTTTGAGTATTTGAAATGTAAAAGAGACAAATGAAGTACGAAAAAAATTATTGAAACAAATGAAACTTTCTAACTGTCGCTATACTTATAAAAAATATACATACATGAGTATTTTTTTTTTGTTTTTTTAATTTTTAAATTAACATAAACAATTTTCAATGTTCACACATTTATAATAGAAATACAGTGTCGCTAATAAACAAAAATTTATATTTATTGGCGTATAGAAAATATTGTGATCTTTTTTGTAATACATTTATAGTTAAGAGAAAAAGAAAAAACAAAAAAAAAAAAATATTGTGAAATCGATGGATAATAAGCAAAAAAAAACTGAATAATAATGTAAATTTTTTAGATAATATATTTAAAGATAGAATTGATGGAATAAAAATTAATTTAATCCCAATGAAATAAGAGGAATATATGAAAACTCTTCTATACATATTTGACTCCGTTACTTGAGTGGCCTTTATGAAGAAACAAAAAAAAAAAAAAAAATTTAAGAAGACTGTAATTTACGAAGTAAAATAACGCCATTGCTACTTATAGAAAAGTAATGCATTTGCAAAATTTAAATGCAATGTAAAAATTTATGTGACAATATATGCATTTGTTGAGATGGCCAATCATTGATGTTCACTTTATGCGTCTATACGATCAAATTATTATACTTTATACAAATCAAATGAGGCAAAAACAAAATTGTTATTCAATTAAAAAAATCTTATGATTTAAAAAAAAAATTTATAATTGCCTTATCAATGTTTTTTCATTCGATTCGATCGAGTGCTTCAAAAATAAATGAAAAAAAAAAAAAAAAAAAAAAAAAAAAAATTTTGTACATGTTCATGAGAAAAAGAAAAAAAAATTGTGTTGATATTAAAATATATAATAGACAACTTCCCGTTTTAGCATAAACATCATATGCCAATGGAAATTTTAATGTCCACATTGATCTAGCTCTAATTTAAAAACAAAAAATAAAAATAAAATAACGAAATTTAGTGTAATAAAACTTATAACATATAAAAATTTAAATGAGATTACGTAGTAATGACCACTCATGTGCTTGTATTTATATTATATATAGAGAGTATTAATTAAGTGAAATTTTCATCACTTGAGATACTCTCGTACATAGATAAACTATCATGTTTTTATTGTACAGTTATACGCGGCTACACTTTATGCCATTCAAAGCCTAACTATAATTTAATTACAGCACCGCAGTCAATTTATGCAAGACATATGAGAATAATATAATCATATAATTAAGTCAAAATTAAAATGAGATTTTATGAGAAAGAGAAATAATAAGAGCACATGATATTTAACGAGTGAAACAAATAAAATTCATATCTACGTAAATTGTTGCGTCTCCAATAACGGACTAGAAATATTTGACAAATGATTAGATTTTTGATTTAATAAATGATAAGATGATTAATAACAAAATATATTTATTATTTATTTGCAATAATAGAAAAAAAAAAAAAACAAAATCAATACAAACTTACATACGTACATGCATTGATCCAAAGATTTAGAGAACGTGTAATCTATCTTTCCTTTTGGATATCGATTTTTAATAATATATATGAAGAATCTCATTTCGGTCCATTAAGCACCGCGATTTTATAATATAAAAAAATTGTCATTATTTGACTCTGGGTCGCATTTATCCCACATTTTCGTCCAAATTTCATTGATTGTGCCAAGACATAATTTACGAATATTCAGACAAATATATTTGTTCTTTTTATTAATTCTCGTATACTGTATAAAATAATAAAATGAAAAAAATAATAAATAATAATAATAATAATAATAATAATAATAAATAGATAATTAATCATGGAATATAAATGTTATGCACTTGGCTTGACTGAGTTTGTACACTCTAATTCGAATCCACTGTTATGTATAACAAATATTTATTTCCCACTTGATTTTATACATGTGATGTTAATCATATAAACAGCAATATAAATTTAAAATGAAATAATAATAAAAACAAATATATACTTCATTGCATTCATGACTTTTTTTTTTTGTTATATATTGATAAATTTTAACTCAACAGTTTTGTCATTATGTTTGATACTTTTTTCATATTAGCTCGATTTTCAGATTTTTTGGCTACTGCACCCAACATAGCACGTAATACTTTGGTTTTCCCAGCTTTATATTGAGCTACCATTTTTGGATTATCTTGGAGAATTGATTGACATAAATTTGATAATTCCTCATCATCATTAATTTGTATCCATTTCAATTCAGTTGCAATCTGGATTATATTTAAAAAAAATAATAATAAATAAATATATTTTTTTCACCTAAGATTTAAAAAAAAAAGGAATTTTCTCAATATTAATTTCAAAAATTTACCTCAGCTGGCATTTTTTCTGGATTATCCAGCAATTGTATTAACATTTTTTGTACTGTATTCAAATTTATTGTTTGTGATTGAAGAAGATCAATTAAGTTGCCCAACTGCACTGACGAAATTGGTCTGCAAATGAAATTACAAATTTAAATGTTATATTATTATTTTATGATGATAATTATATTAGTACTTACAAAGTTTCAAGATCTAATTTATTTTTATTAACAAATTCCAGTAACTCCATGAGTAGAATATTAGCTACAGTTACAGGATTTCTTTCACGATTTTCAGCTATAATATCATTGAACAATTTTGTTATTGCGCCACTATTCTAAAAATTTTCAAAATTGAATGAAATATATTCGGTAGTAAAATTGAATTGAATTAAAAAATAATTTTACTCACGACTATCGTAATAACCACTCTCGAAGACAATCCATATTTTTTTTTTAAATTCTTACGTGTTTCCTGCGGTAATTCTGGTAGCTGCGCACGAAGTTTTGAAACATCAACAAGATTTAATTCATTAACACCATCATTTTTCATATGTAAACGTAGAGGTGGTAAATTCGGCTCTGGCATAAAACGATAATCCAACATTTTCTCTTTATCACGCATTGAAATAGTTTTTCGATTGTCATTGTCCCATGACAATGTTTCATTAATAATTTTTCGTCCCATTTCCACAGCTTTTGTTTGTCGATGTATTTCATATTTTATTGCTGCAGATAATGCACGAATACTACCAATATTTTTCACTTCAGTCCTAACACCAAGAGGTTCTGTTGGTTTGTGAACTGAAATATTGGCATCAACTCGGAGTGCACCCTCTGTAATATTGAATTTCGAATTATTATGTAACATTTGCATTTCAATAAAAAAAAAATCACATAATATTAATATATAATAACCTTCCATTTTGCAAGAACAAACATTTAATCTTTGTAATATTATTATAAGTTCTTTTACCAATGCAACAGCTTCTTCAGCATTTGTAAGATCTGGTTCGAAAACAAATTCCATGAGCGGTACACCAGCTCTGTTCAAATCAATTAAACTCCTGTTGATTGTATAAATAAATTGAAGAATTATTGCAACTGTACTTCAATCCATCTTATTTTTATTTATGACATTATTATCGTACCTGCTATTCAAAGTATCGTGTAAACTTTTTCCACTGTCGTGCTCTAATTGTAGTTGCTTAATTCTAGATACTTTCACATATGGTTCTGTATGAACACCAGGTGTTAAAACATTGAACTTGAATTCACCATTAAATGCCAAAGGTCGTCGCTGTTGTGTTATTTGATAACCAGCCTATTCAAATGTAAATCATTTTTGATTAAATATTTGATTGCAAATTGAAATTAAATGAAAATTTATTTCAACTGAGTATACCGGTAAATCAGCATAAAAATAATGTTTCCTGTCGAACGTAGAGACTTCATTTAATTGACATGACAACGCCAAAGCCGTCAATACTCCAGCTTCAACACATTTTTTGTTGATTACCTAGAATCATATTATTATGTCATTAACGTGATATAAAATGTAGGATGAAAATTTTTAAGGTGTAAATAAAAAATTTATAATTTATACTGGCAATGTTCCAGGTGTTGCACAATCAAAGAATGAAACACTTGTGTTAACTGGATTTCCAAAATTTGTGCTTGCACCAGAAAATAATTTTGATTCCGTATTGATTTGAGCGTGAATTTCTAAGCCCACAACTGAATTCCATTTTTCTCTTATAAAACATTAATAATTATATGAAAAATAAGAATTGTAATGTTTATTTATACAATTTAAATACAATGCTTTAAGTATTCCTTAAATTTTTTTTACAAATACTTACAATTGATTTTGTGAAACATTTGAATATTTTCGTGAATGATTCAAAAAACCGAAAATATTAAATTTCAAATTGTTGATATTCTTCATAGCTTACAGAATTTATTACAAAATATGTATATATATCTCAGACACCTTTATAAATAAATGTTAGAAATAAATATATATACGGGTGATTTTGTTTTCTATTCTTATTGCATTGAGAAAAAAAATCTATATGTATTTCCTTTTATTATTTTTTTTTTTCTCCTATTTTTCTATTTATTGTTTACAAAAATATAATTTTCATTTTTTTATACGCGCTAAGGTTAGAATGTATTGAATATTTAATTTTTCGTACGGAAATTGTGGCAACCTTGTCACAAGCTGCCAATATAAAAATGAAAAAAAATTTCTAAGATTCTCATTTCTTCATTTTTTTGCAATTCCTATGCGTAACATTTTATACATAGAGGTTATGATGCACAAGTGACGTTGGGAAAATTTGTTATTTGTGATAAAATAAATTATAAAATTATTTTGAAAAATGCCTAAAGTTGTATCAAGAAGCATAATATGTTCCGACACAAAAGATCAAGAAGAATATAATGAAGAAAAACCACTGCATATATATTATTGTTTATGTGGACAAATGACACTGATTTTAGGTAAATAATTACTGCAACATAACGTATTATAATTTTTATATTTTATAATCTATCAATGTATATAATTGAATAAATAATATAATTTTTCAAATAGATTGTGCAGTTGAAAAATTGCCATTGAGAAAACGAGATGGGGCCCGAGTAATCGATGGTAGTAAACATGCACATAAAATGACTTGTGAACAGGATGAAATTGTATTTCTAAAACGCCAGGAAGGCATTGAAAAACAACATCGTCAAAAGTGTAAAAAGTAAGTTAAATTTTGATCATTTTATTTTTCATTTATTTATCGATTAATTTTATTTCAGATGTGGATTATTTTTATATTATAAACATGATCCCAATTCAAACACTGTATTTATTGTGAAGGGCGCAGTAATTAAAAGCTCTGGTGAAGGCCCAATGACAGACATTTACAATCAAGTTGCTATTGAAAAACCAAAGAAAATTATGGTTACCAAACATACAATGAATATGGGTAAATTCAGTTCTGTAACTGTATCAACAATTGATGAGGAAGAGGACGAAATTGAAGCGGTAAGTTTTCTAGAGTTTTTCTTATAATTTGATTCATGATTTTTATATTATTAAAAGTTGTTATTTATTATTATTATTTTTTTTTCAATTGTCATATTTTTCTATATTTTAGCGTGAAGTGGCCGATTCTTATGCAAATAATGCGCGAATAATTGAAAAACAATTGGAGAGAAAGGGAATGGGTAAAAGAAAAGTTGCTCCAACACCAGAGATTGATCCAATTAAGAGAAATAGACCCAGAGGAACATTATTGGATGTTTAATTCTCATTGAAAATTAAAAAAAAAAACAAAATAAAAAATAATGTATTATATTTTTGTAAATAAACTGAAGTTATAAATAATTTCGGGATATTCGAATTTTTTGAGTGTTGTATTTAAATATTTTTATTAACGTTACATTAACATAAATATTTAAAATATATATAAATGACTAGATACAAATATTGCATAAAAATGTACATTGCAAAAAATATAAAGATTCAGTAAATAAATATAATAACTACATACAAACATGATTCATTCATTTTTTTTTTTTTGTTTTTTTTTTTTTTTTTTGAAAAAGATAGCCGACCACATTTGCGCCCATTATAATTTTTTTTTTTTTCTGCTACTTCCCATATGTTGGATATCTGGAAAATTGCCAATCATAACATGCCCGCATGACAGTTTTATACTGTGATTGGCGAATGGGATATATTCAACCAATATATGTCAATTTTTGTCTCTTGTGCTCCTAATTTATGTTAGAAAAAATAAACAAATAGTAACAAAAAAGAGTAAATTGTGTTCACTCAATGGCAATGATCGATTGAACTTGAACAAAACCAAAAAATTAATGGACATTAATTTACTTGCTGCGCATAAAATAAATCAAAAATAATTAATCATGATATGGCTCATTTATCAATAGAGAAATAACAAATTGTTAAATTCTTATTAAATTTCCATTTTTTTTTTTTTTTTTTTTTTTTTTTCATTTTTCTTATCAGCAAATTGGCCCTATAATTTTGCTTTTTTAATTCATTCACTAATTTTTTATCTTTTTATTTATATGTGAATTCTTAAATATGAAGCCAAAGATAAAGTGAATACGAGAAAAATTTAAATGCATCAATCACTGATTATATTCCCGGTATATTATATAATTATTTCAAACGCATAGAATAGAAAAAAAAAAAAAAAAAAAATAACAGTAATAATATTAAAGAGAATATTCTACTTCGGATTGTTACTAATTTTTTTGCAAAAAAGTCTATACGACCAGAAGAAATTGTGAGTTATATCGTTATAAATTCATAGCACACTTTCTTCTTCTCTATACATTTATAATAGATGCCTCTAATGTTTAACGTGAATCACTCTCATTTTCTCTCTTTTTCTCTTCCTTTACTTTTCTGTTTTCATTTATTCTATAAATGATGTGAACTCACAGATCACAAATTTTAATGAATAATTATTCCATACAAGGAATTATCACTTTTACGAAAGTATCGCAATTTGAATAATATCGTGTTTTATAACGTGAATATAACTATACTCAAACACAATAAAGCATTCGATTTTTTTCATAATCAATTTTTCATTCCATTAATTTAGTTAATTAATTTTTTCTTCTCTTCTTTATATATCTAATTTTTCTTTGTAGGATAAATTACGATAAAAGCGTTTTTTAAATGTCAAAAAAAAAAAAAAAACGGAACGGAACGGAAGAAAAACTATATGAATAAAATGCATCTTTATATTATTATTTTAAGACGTTACTTGCATAGTTTTCATATCGGATTTTTTAAGTATCGTCGGTTCGTCTTTCAAAAATGTTCCAGATCTTGACCCGACAGTGAATTGTTTCACAGCATCACCATTATTATGGCATTTTGTTTTACTTTTATCATCTGTGCCTTTAATAATATTCCTCTTACCGATTTGTGTAACGCGAATGGGTCGATTGACACCATTTGATTTTGGAGATCTCTTGCTAGGACTCTCGCTACTTGATGGATTTGATTCTTTTTTTTCTCTTTTCATCGCCGGTGAAGTGCTCGTAGATGGTCCACTACTCACTTGTCGTGTACTAGTAGTAGCACGTGGTACAATACCATTGGTAATTTTATTTGCTGGTATATCCGGTGTTTTGGCAGCATCAAGTAGATTTCTTCTTAAATTCGGTGAACCATGATAAGTATTTATAGCCGCTGCTCTATTTCGACTGGCCGCTGTTGAGGATTCAACTGATCGTATTGGTCTTCGTACAACTGTTAATGGATTTTTTTGATTCATTGGTGGCGATGATTTTTTCGCACGTTCTAATGCCAAACTTTTAGCAGTTGGCCTACCCAATGTCGGTGATATTTTATTTGAAGCACTTGATTTAGGAGTTGTTGTCATTTCATTCATTAAACTATCGGTAGACATAGATGTATCCATTTTTCCAGTTTTTTTTACAGTAATTGGTTTTTTCTTTGCATCAGCAAGTGAATCTACGGAAAGTCCCATTTCACCGTCTTTCGGTTTCAATGATGGAGACTCGGGTCGTGTAATTCCACAACTTTTGCTGGCAGTATCACGTTTATTTGATGGTTTGACACCAGTAGCTTCGGTTAAGCTGTCTGATGAAAGAGCTTTCACATCTTTTTTTACAGCTAATTTCATTTTTACCATTGGCTTTTTGTCAGTAGCACGTTTCATTGCTGGACTGGATGTTCGAGATGAATCTGATGAGGAGATCATAATTTTTCGACGTTGTTGTGCCATCACACGCTCGGGTAATGTTTGATGCATTGTTTCTTTTGGCATTGATTTTGTACGTGGCTCCAAATATCTTGATTTAACCTAATAAAAAAAAAATAATAATAATAATTTCATTAATTATTCATATGTTTATATAAAATTGAAAAAAAAAATTTCTCGTGTTGCCTCTCATATTCTGACCTCGAACTTATTTGGCCAAGATTTTGGTCTTATAGGATCAGTGATTAATTGCTTCACCTCTGGCATTTTACGCTCCAATGGATCGCTTTTTGGCTTAGGTATTAATTTTTTAGCCGGCTGAATTGCTATTTGTTTTGTGACTTTATCATTTTGAGCAGTGATTGTCATTTTTACTCGTCTCAAATCCAAACTTCGACTTGCTGAAGGACGACCCGGTGGTGTTTTTGACTCCTTTAACAACATAAATTTATTAATATAAAAAATAATAAATAATCATATAATTTATTGTTTATTATAATTTTACCTTCATAAAGTTGGAATGTCGCGATGGTCTTTTCAATATTTCATGTGGTAAAATAACAAGACACGCAAGCTCTTGAATTCTCCTACGCAATTCCAGATCCATTTTTAACCATGTAGTGGTGCGTGCCGCCCGTGATGCTTCTTTAACCAAACATTTTTCCACGTGTGCCTGAATTTTTTCCAGAAAATCAATAAACAAAGTTCCCCATGTTGGTTTTAATTGTGGATCATCGGAGTGTACTGCTGCCAACATTTTATTCAACTTAGAATAACTCCTGCATGCTTGGTCTGGTGGTAAACGATCAGCTGAAGCCAAAACATTGTCCTCCAATCGACTTATATTCCACGTCAAGTCACCACCAAGTGCTTGAAAACTGTCATTACTTAAAACACTTGAAAAATTATCTGACAAAAATTTTAACGAAGTTTCCAATAGATTAGATACTAATTTAAAAATAGGTTCAGCCCATCGTGCATTGGGCAATGTTGCCAATAATTTATCACAATCCATAATCGTTTGGAGCACATTATCGGGTGACATGTGAACAATATGTTGATGATAACATTTATCCATAAGTTCACGGGGTAGTGTAGCAAAAGCTTTGCATGGCCAAATGCGTACAAAATGTCGGGTGATCCATCTGAGAGATTTTCGATATACCTCATCGAGACCATAAGCAGCAGCCAATGGCATACATTCCAAAACGCCAACTGCACATATTTGACATGGCTTATGAAACAAATGACAATATTTTACTTTAATTGTATAACCAATAACTTCTTTAAGTCCTTCCAAACAAAGCATATCTGCCAATGTGGCTAATTCTACGATACTAATTGATTCTGGTATGTTACTTTCGCCACTATAAATATGACAGAGTGCAAAATGTACAGCATTATAAGAATATCCTTGGAGTGATATAACATTTCCAGCACTTTCAATCCATCCACCACTCAGTATTGCCGCAAAATATTGACAACGTGAACTCAGAATGCATTTATGTGCTCTTATACGACGGCCATTAATTTCAATTGTTACATCAGGATTTATTTCTTCTAAAAACATTCGCAATAAATCTTCACCGAGTCTATTATACGGTTTCCCATTGGCAAAACTCGAAGTTTCAGTTTCTTCAGTGCTCACATCTGCGCCTGAACGTCCCATACTACTTTGCATACTACTAAGATCTGATTCAGATATAATTCCCTCACCCTCGCACTCATTAGCAAATTCTTCAATTGGTGATTTATATTTTGCCGGCAGCGATGTGCTCATTATTGATGTATATTTTCGTGATGTCAGTGTTCTTACTTGACATAAACCGTGTGATCTGTTTACCGCCAATTTACTTTCTACCCATGACATTTCGGGGATACTTGTACTCATACGATATGGTGCACTACACGATCCACTTTCTTCTGGTTCATTTGTTTCATATTTTTCTGGTGTTTTATCGAGATCAGACAATCTTACGAAACCCGAACACGAAGTTTTGTCAACTTTGCTATTATTCATTTCACTTTTTATTGGTGTATTTAATTTATCAGGAACGTTTGTATAATTTTCATCGGTTTTATACTCTGGTTTATTAAATTCACACTCAATCTTTTTAATAGTTTCTGTCAATGATTTATGGGTCTCGGCTATTTTGCTTGGTAGTGTATGTTCGATTTGTCGTCGCTCGGTGAAAGTTGATGGTTCATTTGGATAATCATTGAGTTCAAAAACTTGATTGTCACTACCCGGCGATGGTCCACTTGCACTGCCACTGCTTATATCAAACGTTTCACTTTTTCTCGTATGACCTTCGGTACTTTCTGTTGCGGTTTTTTCCCATACGTCTGAATGATCATCTTCCAAACCTTTTGGCTCGACTGATACTTCAGTACTTGAATACATTATATCACTTTGAGTTGATCCCTTGCATTCACGGTGATTAGTGCTATTATGAAAATCATCATTTATTAATTCCACATGAGAATTTGGTGGTGTATCGCGAATGTCATAATCAAATCTATCAACGCAGATACTTGCAATTGTTTCTTTTTTTTCAATCTTCATCGATGCATCAAGTGATGATGATACACGACCGATTTGAGTTAAGGAACAACTTGATCCGGCAGATTGAATCTGCAACGTTTTCTGCAAACTCGGATCCATGGAAACGCTATGAGCACGTTTGTGCTCACGACGAAATTCTGATTCCTTAATATGTCCATTATTTTGTGTTGGAAATTTATCCATATTCCAAGAGTGTCGCTGAAAGGATGATTTGGATGTAGAAAGGGTACGACGTCGTACCACCGGCGAATCAGAATCAATAAACATAAAAACACTAGGCTTCTTCTCTGTTGAACGTGATTCTCTCGGTGATGATTCACTACCACATTCTTTACTACTTTCGTTAGAATTTCGACCTTGAATACAATCAGAATTTTTCTCTTTTATTTCGCCTTCAGTTTTTTTTCCATTATCTCTGTCATTCAAATCAATAAATATCGAGAAAATATTTTTTTTATCTGAACTACCACTTTTATGTGGTTTGCTATCGTTAACTTCAGATTTTCTTGGAATTTTTTTTATTTTTGTTGACTCTTTAGATATGTCAATGAAAAATTCACAAGATTGATTTTTCGTATCTTTATCATTTTTCTGACTGTGTTGATTAGTATTATTACTCGATGATGTTTGCTGAACATGAATATCGTTAAGATTAACAAAAAATCCAAGACTACTTGGTTTTTCTGTTGACTTCATTTTCATATTAATATTTCGATTTGTCGAGTCGGAGAATGAATAACTTTGCGACATACTACTCGATGACGACGCATTGGTTGATCTTGAATTTTCAGGTCCACAATTACTCATATCCACTACCCAAGCATTGTTCATTGACGAAGACATAACAGTTGATTTTATTTTCTGCGACGTAGTATTTGTAAAAGCAGAGCTGCCTGAAACAATTGGTGTGGATTCAATTTTTCTCCGTATTAACAGACTATCTGTTGGTTTAGAATAATCTAATGTACAAACGCCACCAGAAACTATAGGTGTTAATTCATCGCGTTTCGATCTTTTTATCGTTGATGTCCGGCTCGTACCTCGTGCAACATTAAATGTTATTGGTAAACTGTTGCAATCCGTTATTGAACTGTCATCGGTTTCTGAACTAGCATCCAATAATTTATCACTTGCACTTTTTGATATTGGATATATTGTGTTTAATTCATCGTCTTGTTTATCATTATTTTGATTCAAGGATCTTGGACCATTGACAACTACGTTTGAGAAAATATATCTGCTATTGTTTATATCTCTTCTACCAAGTGTTTGTGATTCAGTAGGAAAATATGGTAGTGATGAATAACTCGTGCCATCATAGGATAAATCACCATCTACTCGATGTCCAGAATATTGTGGAATTGAATTTTTAAACACTAAATTTCCTTGTCGTCGCTCATATTCTTGCCGCAGATGTGATAATTTTTCATCGTCCGATCCTAATTCAAATGTATTTTGACGTATTAATGATGACCGTCGTGAATCAGATGAATTTTCATCAATATTGCAACTCTCGTCATTTGCACGTTGAACTTTTTTATTATTATCAATACACGGCGATGGATGATTACTTTCACCACTGTCGGCTTCTTTTATTTCTACAACCAGTGCCTCTTTTTCAAATGTCTGCTTATCATCAATGTTTTTTTCATCCGACGCTGAATCAACACGTTTTATTTTACGTGTCTCTGCAATTGGTTTTAAATATTCAGTTAATTTCAATTCACGTTCAAATTCAGCTGTTCGTTTATGACCATCTTGTAACGTTAATTTTCGATTAATAGATAAATTATTTTGCCCATTTGAATCGGAGATTGATTTTGTTGATGGAATATAAGTGACATTTTCTAAATAAGCAGGTAAACTTACTCCTGATATTGGCTCATCTGTTGTAACATTTAATGCCGCTATTTCTGTTTCATCATTGAGACTTGAAGCATCAATAAAATAATAATTATTTATACTAGATGCACTTTTTTTCAATGTCAAATCATTTGAATGTGACAATCCATGACGTAAATTTTCAACAATCATACTTCGTGTTTCAGAATTTGGATATGAATTTTTTTCTTTTGAATGATTGAAAAATCGCTGTCCAGATCCTTTGTCACTTGGTGATAAATTTTCAGGATCAATAAATTCAAATGATCCCGTTGGTACAAAAGAACCACTTTGTTCATTTCCATTACTATCCGATTCGTAAAACGGATCACTCAATACTTCGTTTTCGTAACGTGTAATATCATCATCTACAATCTCACATATTTTTGTATCCTCATTTATTTTGGATGTATTAAAATGTTTCTGATCCGGTTGCTTCAACTCGTTGGCGCCACAAGGGCAGACGACATCGCTCGAAATAGTTTCTGTACTCTCGCCATCGTTGTTTATAGGTATTTGGTTGGTGCAACACTCATCGGAGCGATGAGTTGTAGTTGTGACATTTTTGTTACTTCTTTTTTCCACATCACCCGTGAGGGATAAACGTATAAAATCATCATCAGTCGAGACATAATCGGTTACATGCGATTCATCAATGTCTGTTCCTGAATTTTCTGACTCTGTATTTTCTTGAGCACTTACTGATCCTGTTTCAAGTCCAGAATCCGCCATTTCGGATGTACTAGGACTTAAATCCACCACATTATTATTATTAATGGGTACTTTATTATTTTCTAGAGAATCATCAATTGATAATTTTTTTTCCGCATGTACAATAAATTCAATCAATTTATTTTCTTGTATTGTCACATCCAAATTCCAATATAAAAGTCTGAAAAAAGGGAATTTTTATAAATATCCATTTTAAAAGTTGAAAATTAAAAAAAAAATTTTACACACTAAAAAAATTATTTCAATTTTGTGACAATCTAATGAGGTTGTGGTCTATAGGGTAAAATATATTAATTTATCAATTTATCATTCTATCAGAAAATGAAAAAAAAAAACAAAAAAAAAAAACAGAAAAAAAAAATCATCTTTTTGTACCTCACAAACCCTTTTAATTGACGGAATATTGCTGGTGTGTTGAGATAACATTTAATTGTGTTCTTATTGTATTTAAAATATTTCTCTAGAACACTGTATAAATGTGGTGATCTTGTTTTAAAGATGCAACTATTTGTTTGTATTGCATTATCGCCATATATTATGTAAAGATCACTATGTACCGATTCCCCAAATACTCTACAATAACAAATAACAATAATAATTTGATTTCAAGATATAGAAAAAAAAAAAATTTATACTGATTCGTGATAATTTTTGTATTCAAAATTTCATATACCATATCAATATTCTTTTATAAATCAGATGAATTTGTGGTACAATTACAACAATTAAATATTAATAAAATAGTAACACATGAATACTTTTGATAATATTATATTGTTATTAAATAATTGAAGTAATTTTTATTAACTTACCGAAATATATTTTGCTGAAGAGTTGAAATATTTTTTAAATAACAGTCATTATATTCTTTTTTTTCCCTCTTTTTAAATGTTTGACTTGAAGGTACGTGTGATTGATAATAGAAATAATGAAAATTTGAATATAACGACCATGCCTTAACTGTATCCAAGAATCCTTGCCTGGTGCTATCAATTATAGAAATACTTTCAGCCATGGGATGCATCTATTTTTTCATTGTAATTCACCTATCAAAAAAAAAAAAAAAAAAAAAAAAATACCATCAGTATATCTTATAAATATTTTATAATATATATATTTTTTTTCTCACTATAAAAAAAAATATATAATATAAACGTGTTTTTCCAAATAAAAAATTTAATTATTATATATTATAATTAATAAAATAAAATGTGAAGTTCATATTATTATATTTAGATAATTATTATGTATGGATAAAAATTTCTACTTGGAGCATGTGATTTTTTTTATTTTACATCTCTATAATGTATATACACTCAATAAATTAACAAATAATCAATCAGGATAGTAGGAGTGGAGAGAAGCGTGTGAAGTTAAAGTCTTTAATTTACAATATTAACATAATATCTGAATTCAAAGTGTACAAAAAATAATTGTATTTATCGATATATTGTAAAAAAAAAAATATCTCACTGTTCTCATAATATTTCTACACAGAATTTTAATTCCAATAATTTATTGATCGCAGTTACATACATGTATATGTGTATATACGTGTATATACGTGTATATAATATGTATATGTATGGATTGTACCTTGCGTTTTCACGCCGCCCTCGCAGTCAACTTGAAAATGAATTCAATGAAATGTGAAGCGCACAAAAAATTTATTCATGAAGGACATTGCTGTTGATATCCTGAATAGATTATCTCTATTTATTTTCTTCTTTTTCTTCAATTTGATATTGAATAAATATAATTAATTTGCGAATTTTCCGTGTACTCGCACACTATTACTCACTACATATGATCTACTTATTTTATTTTCCATGAGATACACATTTTTGCATCGACTATTGACGTAAAACTACTACACAAGGGAAAGATCAAGAGACAACTGGGAGCAACTGAGAGAGACGTAGAATCCATAGAATCTTCTGCAATTTTAGGTATAGTTACAGAGGGCGTTGCGTATAGCGCATCCCAACAAATACATATATATAGGTATATATTTTTCCCCCCTGTTTTCTGTTTAAGAGGCCATGTAAGTGAAATTTACTGTTCATGAAATAGATCAACATTATTTTTTTCCATGAGACAACGGTAATTTTCAATTTTATTACCTGGAATTAAAAAATATAAATTTTAATTTTCGATTGTTTGAATATATTTTGGAATTGTTGGCATTGAGTGTATAAAAAATTTTTATTCAGTGTTGTATTGATTTTTCGTCTATACATCAAAGACAATAAAAAGACAATCGATAAAATAGTCATTATCCTTGTTGATAATATTTTGATATAAAAAAGAATTAGATCTGAATATTAATGAATATTCCATTTTTTTTTATTTATCATTGGAATTTTTTCCAATTGAAAATTAATTAATAGTATTATATTTAATTGAAAATTTATTGTGATTGAATTACGATTTTATGATTGAAATTGGTAATGAATTATAAGAACAGTTTGAAAATTATTGTCGAGCATAATGAATTTATCGATGATTCTGTCAATAACAAAAAAAAAATTAATTCTAAAAATTATTTCAAATTATCAACTGTATTACCACATGACGATTTGAACATTATTTTTAATAGATGTCGCGTTTTGAATATTTTAAATTCTCAAATAATAATTTTTTACGTTACTTTCGAAAGTGAACAGCCCGCTATTTTTTTTTTTTGTACGACGTAGAAATTTTTTGCTTCCAAAAAATACATAAAAAAAAAAATACACGACTGCAACGCCACGTATTTATATATGTATAATCACAAGTTGCCTCATGCTTATAAATTTTATATGTATATTTCGATGATTCTTGTAAATATGATGTTAAATTGATGTCATGGTCTATCATGATGTGATATGTATATCAACGCTGAACAGAACTAAATTTCAATTAAACATTTTAAACAAAAATACAATTTATATTTCTATTTGAGTGGCTGATAATTGGATTCTTCTGGCCTTACAGAGATAAAAAATCGATAAAAAATCCTATTGTGTACGCTGACAAAAAAAATTTTTTTCTTATATCTTTATACTGAATATTTAATATAATAAATTATGTTAAGTAGTAATTGATGATAATATTAATATTAATATTGTTATTAATTTTTTCAGATAAATATGGCGATGACAGATGATTTTTCATCAGAACAATTTGCTCTGAGATGGAATAATTTTTCTTATAATCTATCATCGGGATTTTCATCACACTTGAGCACGAAAAATTTAGTAGATGTTACCATAGCTGTTGAAGGACAATTATTGGAAGCTCACAAATTAATATTATCAGTTTGCAGTCCATATTTTGAAAATATATTCAAGGTGAATATTAAAATTATACTAATACAATTTTTCTTGAAACAAATTTTATATATTCTTCTTTACATATGTAAACACATGATTTTTAATTTTTTCCAAAGACAAATCCCTGCTCACATCCAGTGGTGATACTGCAAGATATGAAATATGCTGAAGTTGATGCTTTATTAAAATTTATGTATCAAGGTGAAATCAGCGTGAAACAAGAGGATCTTGCTAGATTTTTAAAAGTGGCTGAAGTTTTAAAAGTTAAAGGTCTCACTTTGGACCCTGCAGTGTTGCAGGTTAAAATAATTTTTTTTTTTTTCATGAAAATTAAATATATATGATTGATATTTAATACAATTAAATTCCATGATTTTTTATTTTTTTTTTATAGAGCACTCCAAATAATAGTGACAACAGCTTGCCACAAAACACTCTTAAACTACAAACAAAAGAATCAGTTCTTATTGATAACGATGATTCCAAAGAGGATTTAAAAATAATAGGAAAAGAAAAAAAATATAACCAGACTGATAATGTACCTAAAAAATCATCAAAGAGAACCAGAAGGTATTCACCAATATCCAATAATTCATCAGATAAAATACCAATAAACCAAATTTCACCTGAAATTAAGTATGCAAATAATAATCTTGCAAATGAGTGCCAAAACATCTGTACAAACAATAATATATCAGCGGAATATTCAAATCGAATGGAAACTTCGAACAATGGTATTGATAAAAGTAGCCAATTTAATTAGATATATATATTTTGTTTTTTCTAAATTGTTTTCATCTTTATTTATATGTATGATTTTTAGATGGTTCTATTGACTTGACGAAAGACGATGACGATGATGAATTTGACAATAATACTGAATCATCATCTGATAATATTATTGATAATTCATCAGAAAAATCCTCAAGTAAGAATTGTAGATATAATATGTCATGTAAAATATTAATTTTTTAATTAAATTATTTATGAATTAATCAATTAAAATTTTTAGAAGTAGAGCCAGTGACATACAGATTGTCAGCTCGAGGACGACCGCAAATAATACATGATGGATACATATATAATTTAACATCACGCTCTGTAATATTAAATCGTTCACACTATCGATGTGCTGAACAGCATCGCGGTTGTCGTGGTAAATGTGCTGTAATAGCAGAGAGATTCATGCCAACTGCAGTTAATGAACATAATCATCCTCCTGGTTATCAAACTGAGACTGATTACAAGAAAAAAAATCATCAGAAATTGAATGAAGATTCATAGCATTTATACTTCAGTATTAAAATTATTTTTCATGTTTCGCACATTGAAATTATGTGCATAAAAAAGAAATGATTAATATAAACTATTTAATTGTTGTCTATTCATTCCATCGTCAATATGTTTATTTTTTCTATAAAAATGTTAATATGTAAAACAATAATATTTATGCTATCATATTTCTGAGATTATTAATTAATCAATGAAAAATACCTGAGAAAAAAAAAATAATAATAATTTTGAAGTAAAATAAATTTTCCAATAAACACTTCACTTTACTTATTATAGTCTATATTTTTGACTATTACTAAATGTAATAATGAAATATACACGATATTCATTCAACTGAATTTATATTTAATATACCTAAGCTCAAATTAATGAGTAACTGTATTTCTGAATATTACATTTCATCATAATTTTTCTACTGATGTAGATGCACACAGATGATAATTACATTGATGGTGGTTTCCATGGTTCGATTTTTGGCTTGACTGTACTGTATGGCATGTACGCTTTTTTTGTTCCAGATAAATTTTCACAATGATCAGCCATCCACGTGTATTTGGGTCTGTTTGGATCTTGATGTGGGAGAAGATCAGTTTTATAATGTAACCATCCAAACCATTCAGCTGGAACTTGAGATCCATCATACCAAAGATCAACTTTCTCAGAATAGATTACCCATCGGTTGGAACCTATTAAACGGAAATCCAACATATATGAATAAATTTTCAATTTAAATTTGGAAAATTAGTTTTTATAATAAGATACATTACCATAGAAATAAAAGTCATTTTGGTAATAGCGATTACCGTATTTATCAGTTCCAACTAATGTTCCAAATTTCAAATCATCTGTTCTGCAAATATTAACAAAAAAAAAAAAATGTATTATTTTACTTGTGATAAATACCAATTTCTTAATTGTACGTTTTATCCACATAATCAGCCTGTGTCAAAGTTTACAATAAGATAAATGAATTTAACCTAAACAATAAAAACAAGTGAAAAAATATTTGTTTACTAATACCATAATTATTTGATAATAATAAATACCTATAAATTGTTCTGAGAATATTTATTGGACCCCCATGCTGTCGATATACTTGAATTATTCTTCCAAATATATCAATGTAACCTTTGACGAATTTAACTGGATTCATTTTGATCCTAATAATTTGACAAAACAAGATTACATAAATATTCGACTGTCGACATTTTTCTAGAGAGGTAACATTGGAAATGATATGATCATCAACAGAGTTATCGACTGCATGAATTTCATGCTAATATACAAATCCCAATGATAATGATGAAGGCGGGAAATAATAATATTTAAAAATAAAAATGGCGGCAAACGCTTGGTAAAAAATTATTGCAGCTAACTTCTGTCCTATAGGCAAAATTTAATATTAGTGGACGAGATGATCCACATTTGTTATTGCAACAATAATTAATTATTATTATTTTTTTTCTCATTAATATTATTAATCTATCATGTATATCCAAGTTGACAATTATAAATATTTTTCAAACATTCAAACCACATCATTAAATTGTTCGGGATACATGTACGCAATTTTAAGCAGAAGGTTGAAAAAAAAAAAATAAATAAATAAAATAAAATAACAAAGAAAAATGAAAGTGGAAGAGCGTTAAAGGTTTGTGTACAGTTTAATTTTTTATACAAGTGTGTGCCTTAATTTATGTTTATTTATGAGTATGGTCGGGTCGTATTGAATTTTTATTGCCTTGTTTCTCTGGTTTCATGTATGAAGACCGTTGTTATTTTGAAAAAATGAGGGTTATATTATGTCCTTTCTTTTCACACTCTCTCCTGACCCATACGTCATCCTCTCGCCTCTACTTGTTTATAAAATATAAATAAATATATTACTTGTTCACAGATATAAAAGAAAGCTTTGACTACACTACACTCGTATATATATATATATATATATATATATAATTTTATAATTAAAGTGAGGAAACATAAAAATTATATGTGACTTGGACTATTGATAATCAAAAACAAATTACCAATAGATGCGATAGGTAATCGTAGATCGTTTGTATATCAACAAAAATTCTAAACGATGGTGGAAACAATCGAACAATTGAGCCATCGTTTCACCAAACATACCCATTGTATTGGTAATAACAATAGACCGTTAGGCTGGAAACAGCCGTTCATTACCATTACATTCAATCAACAATTAGTTTGATCGTGGTTCATAATTATTGAAAAATATTACTCATTGAAATACACTTGTGCACACACACACACACTTGAATATCAATTGCATTTATACTTGTCTCTCAAGAATTTTTAAATCATTTCCGGTTGGTGTAAAAAAAAAACATCCGTAACGGAAATAAATTCACGTAAGTATTTTATCAATAAACAATATCCATATAAATTTTTTGGAATAATATCTTTATTCACACGTTCAATTATCAATTTTACTATTTTATTTCTCATATTTCTATCGTTTCACGGTATCGTTATTTATTTTAAAAATTAAACGAAAAAAAAAAAAAAAAAAAAATCTTCAAACGATTATATAATTATTTCAATATATTTTGTTTCAGGGTTTTATCAACATGTTGACGTATCCTGGTATGTTTATATATGTAATATAAATTTTTCGGTACGTATGATGTCTAATGTTTAATCATGATAGTTTATAAAAGCACAATGCACCGTATCTATAGATTAGAATAAATTGTTATGTTACTGAATATGCGAATTGAAGGGTATCATTACACCCATAAGATCGATTCATATATTTACGTGCTACAATGGCAATGTAATGTGAAACCATTTGCTGTGTGTATAAAAAAAGAAAAAAGAAATGCATCATCTCATTTCATGCACTGTCATGAGTCATTGGAGTGTACGAAGCAACGCATGTGCTATCAATGATTTTCATGATACTTACGTATATATTTATTTATAAGTATATGATTAAATGTTTCATTGATAAATATTTATTGATATTATTTCAAATAATATGATATATATAACACTTTATTTATTCAACATTACATTACAAATTGTTTACATATAAAATGAATTAGGAAATTTAGAGTGAAGAAAATTATTGTAATTTAGGACGTAGTTACAATACATTGTTAATTCAATTTCTTCTCATCAATGTCATATTATTATGTAGAATTTGATGTTTTGCGTAATATATATTAATAACCGTGACCGATATAATTTTATAAAAAAAAATATATATATATATATATAAATGAAATAATGTACTCAGCATAAATTGAATTGTGAAGATTTCCGACCTCGAACTCTTTTTTATTTTTTTCAAGTGTTTCAAATCAAATATTAGTGATGATTGATCCACGCATAATATCAGGTTGAGAAACCCTCACTGGGCCGGTGCAAAACGCTTATCCGTGACTACTATACAACCACAGTAACTTCAACCAATCAAATGACACGGAATATCACCCGTTAACGCCCAATCATGGCGACCGCGAGTTCCATATCGGTGTACACATTTGCCGTTGTAAACCACAAAACTTTTTATATTCAATTTATTTTTTAACTTTACTTATTATTCCAAAATATTATGGATAAAATGAATAATAATTAAACCGTGGAAATAAACGAAGTGAGTAAAACATTGAAAATCAAAATAATTTATATTAAAAATTAACAAAAAATCATAAACATCAGAGATTTTTGTCATATTTTTTGATTTCAAATTGTACACAGTGAGAATACATTTTTGCTATTTTCTCTTGAATGAAAGAAAAGAAAAAAATATATATAATAAATAATAATATATTATGTCATTAATTTTCTTTATGAATTATCAGAATAAAATTACAAATTACCGCGGATGATGTCACAAGTACACTCAGCAAAAAAAGAAAAAAAGAAGAAAAACAAAATAAAATTTTTTATTTCATATCAAGTATTACATCCTGTTTTTCATGACCTCAATATTTTAACACACAAACATGATTAAATATCCACAATAATTTCACAATAATTGTCATCAGAATGTCACATATAAACCTAACAATTATGTAACAAATTTTTCTGCTACAATGCAAATGCAAAAGAAAAAAAAAACAAAAAAAAATGAAGAACAACGAAAAAGTATAACAAACAAACAAGCAAATGACTCAATTAATTTGTTACTTACACAATAAAAAAATAAATAAATACAACGAAAATAATATATAATAATAATAATAATAATAAATAAAACAATTCACATCACATATTTTTCTAAATAATTATTGATCAATACATTACCTATACAATTATAAATTATACATGTAATTATTATTATAAATCCAATAGTAATATCATATTACATATGTTTCATTAAAAAAAAAAATATATATATATATATATATATATATATATGTATATAATAACGATAATAATAATAGCAATAGCAATAGTAATAGTAATAATAATAAAAGAGACAATGAGAGGGCGGATTGAAATGCTTGATCGAGTGTGAACTAATAGCTCCGCCCCTACTGTTTCTTCGCGTCCACCCGCGCGTCATCATTTGTGACGTTGTATCCCTGTCGTTTTCTGTATTATACTGCGTGTGCCTCACTCTCAATTCAGTTTCATTCTCCGGTGGCTATTCAATGCTACATCGCGTGTCATAAACATTTATTCAACACAATATTTATATATTATATTTACCGTTTGACAATATCATTTAGTATATATGTTTATATATACATATTATTTTTTTTATTTTTTACATTTATTGATAATAATTGAGATATTTAATTTATTATTGATATTTATCAATTATAAGAGTTAGTGTAAGAAAAAAAAAATAATGTAATAGTAATTGAGTGATATGATAATTTTAAATGTTACGTGAGTGTTTGGAGTATTTTATTTATGGATCTGGATCTGGATAAATTGAAAAATACCAAAATATTGAAAGGTGAATATTTATTAAAATTTATTTTATATATATATATATATTTTTTTTTCATTGTTTAAATATTTATGTTGTTATTTATATTTGTGTGTTTATATTGAAAATTTAATATCAATATTTATTTCAATAAGATAATTTTCAATAATCAAATATAAATTTATAAACTTGAAAAAAAAAAAAAAAAAAAACAAAACAAAACCAAACCAAAAAATTTTATCTAAAATTATCGATATTTATCTTATAATTTTTTTGTTTGTTTGTTTATTTTTCTCCTAAATAACGGATTATATTGTTATATTTTGTTTCAACTGATAACATATAAATGTACTAATTACAAATCTAAACATGTAAACATATCACTATCGGGTCGAGTGTTTGTTTGGAAATTAATATTAAAATCTCTAAATTATATTAATAATATTTATTTGAATATATATATAATTTTTTTTAATTTATTTTTTTTTGTTTTTTTTTTTTTTTTCAACTCTACTTCCCGAGTTCCTCATACAATTTTACAAGACAATTAATTTTTTTTTCGATTTAATTCCAATATATATATATATATATTTAATTATTTATACAGACACATATAAATACAGGACTCGTACATAAAATTAATTACAACGATTATCTCTACATAAGATCATTGCAGTCAAGTGTCAGCGTTTGGTTTCACAAACTAAAAAGGACACTAATCCCAAATTGCTGTTTGTGCATTTAATTCAATGTACATATTATTATACTTTGGTCCGACGGTGATCGAGAGTGTACAAATGTTCATTTCATTATTCACCACAATTATCTAAATTTTACGAAAGAAATAAATAAAATAAAATTATCATAAAATTTAATTATGAATAATACTATATACATTAATAAATATTAAATTGTAGTAAAAAATAAAAACTAGTGAAATACATATTTTTTTGTTTTTTTGTTTTTTTGTTTTTAAATCACTTAGGGAAGTTGATTTTTCTCAAAATTATACCACACAACGATGGTCACATATTTCTTTTTTTTTTTTTTTTTTTTTTTTTTTTTTCTGACATAAAAATTTATATGAGACACAATGAATTTCCTAAAAGGTGTATATGTTTATATATATATTTATACTTAATACCCAATGGGTGTTAGTGAACATCGAATGAGAAATCGTAATGTAGCCCGACGGAAGCATTTATAGATCCCATGAGATCGGGTGAAAGATGCAAGTCGGCGCTAAGACGTGTATTTTTCCTTGATGCGAACACTAAAAGTGTTCAGCTGTCGCTGACTTGTCATCCACGCGCGACACAGGGCGCCTCTCTTTTAATACATACACATATACGTATTAATATATACAGACAAGAGACGATTACTTGTGAGAAAATAACATGTATATGAGTGTGTATAATAGATATAGATATGAATATGTGTATACAATATTGAGTTAATTTAAAATATGATGAATTTTTATGTTTATACAATTGCAATTTTTCGCTTCACTTGATTTGTTTTGTTAAATATTTTTGATTTCACGAAAAGACAAATGAGAAGAAAAGAAAAAAAAATGTTATCATGTAATGATATCTAGTGGGGATGACGTGTATATTTATCTGTATCCATATATATATATATTTATTTATTTATTCTTTCTCTCTTATATTTATTTTTACTTTTTGTGTTTTTGTTTTTTTTTTTTTTTGTTTGTTTCAGATCTCGTTTGAAACATGTGTGATGATAACTTTTTTCAATGGCAATTCACCCGACGATTATTCCAATAAAATATTTGGAAAACGAAATTTTTTAATCGTCAATACCGGGTGGCAAAAGGTCAAATTGCCGTTGGTACGAGTTGACTATAAGATCAAGTATTGCGTGATCTCTTCGTTATGCTTTGATTGTTAAATAAAAAACATAATGAAACAGAAAAAAAGAGAGAAATAGTTGAAGTGGAATTGTCGAATTTATTCACATCGATGAATAAATAATCAACGTGGGAATCACTTGTGGACAATTTAATTACTAAAAAGACAGAAGAAAAAAATTAAAAAATGCTCATTTTTTATTTTAATCATCAGTGAAGGAAAAAATTCAACGAAAAAAAAAGAAATATATATATATATACATATATAATATTTTTTTATATCAAGTAAAAATTATTGTTATATATATATTTTTTTTTTTTTTATCGACAATTGAGGATTTAAAGTGAATATTAAGAAGTGAAAGTGTAAATTGTTGTTGTTTTCTTTTTTTTTTTTAATATCACAATAGACAAAAATAATTTTCATTGTGAATTTTTTTATGTGTAATATGAAAATTCACGTTGGATAAATGAAACGAGAACAGAATTAATTTTTTATGAACTGTTCAACTGTTGATCGAGGCTTTAAAATGGTCTCACACGTGTTACCAGTTACTGGGGTGAGTTTTTCATTTTATTATTATTTTTTGTTTGTTCCATAAATCAAGAAAAAACATTATAATAATAATAATGAATAGATAAATAGATAAATTTAAAAAAAAAAATGAAATATTCAATATTTATAATATTATAAATTATTAATATACAGGAAAACAATAAAAATTATTATATTTAAATTTACATTGATATTATAATATTATCGTTCATATATAAAACTTTTAACGGATATATAATGCAATACGTCATATTTATGCCTTTGGGTCATTGATAATCGAGATTCTACAATTGCGCACTTCATAGAAAATTTATATATTATAATTCAATATTATAAATAATGATAATGATAATGATAATGGGATAATCAAAGAGTGTATTTTTGAAAAATATTTATCAGTGTTTCATAACAATATTCATGACAATTTCAATGAATTGATGAATATTCAATAAATATTTCAATGAATTGATGAATATCCAATAAATATTTTAATTAATATTATATGAACACCTCATATATTTGTATTGATTGTCAATTGTTAGGTTAAGATACCAAAAACAAAATAATAGAACCAAAAAGAAAAAAAAAAAATTTATTGAAAAAAAAGAGAAAAAAAAATCAAAAAATATAGATAAAATGATAATTAATCATTTATAGGTCAATGTATTTATCGTTTTTTTTTTTTTTGATGAATTTAAAAAAATATATATATATATTTTTTTTTTGGTTTATATCTCGTTATAAATCCAATATAAATTCAATGATATTTATTTAATGATATAATTTTATCAATGAAAAATCACAAATCACACAAAATAATACAAAATGTCATTGATATAAATTTTAATACAAAAAATATTTATGTCTAAAATATATCATCAACATTTATATACTCAGATGTTAATGTATATAAATATAAAAGACAGGTAATAAAACTAACAGCAGTTTAAATGTAATAAGTTTATAATTTAATAGCTGTCAAGAATTATTTGGCTATTCACAAATTTGTTGGCACTGTATTACATTAAATGTATACAGTAATAATAATAATAATAATAATAATAATAATAATAATAATAACACACTTCATACATTCACATTGTGTACATATTTGAATGAATATCAACGATTTTTTGAAAGAAAATTTTTTTTTAATTTTTTAATTTTTTGTCTTTTCCAATGTGTCAAAAAATGTGTATTTATATACTTGACTTTGCGTGTGTTTACGATAAAATACAATTGTCAAATTGTAAATATATAATTTTGGAATAATTCAAATAACAAAATTAATAATGAAACAAAAAAAAAAAATTTTTTTTAAATTTTATTCTTCAATATTAAATATTATAGAAAATTTTCCCACCCGTAAAATCATCACCGTCATATATAAACTAAAAATCAAGAAGTTGATTGCAAATTAACGATCCTCACTTGTGATCGTAATTTTTGTCTGGGTATAATGCGATATGTCACAACAGAAGACGTGGTGTTTGTAAGCTTACAGTGACAGGACTTCAAACATCGCGAATCCCAAGCCAAAAACTTTTATTCCCATCATTCGTATAATTTAATATGTTTTATATTCATGTTTGTAACACTTTATTATATTCAATTCGATTATCAAAAATACTTGTATATAAAAAAATTTCAAATTCTAACCAAAAACAAAAAAAAAAATTAATTAATTTTATTATATTTATTATTATTATTTCTTTTTTTTTTCCAATTCAACAGGAGATGCAACAGGGCAATGGAAACATGAGCAGTCCCAATCTGTCGGGTATTCAGGATTCACCGCATTCATTAAAAATCAAACAAGAACCATTTCATTTATCACCAACTGCATCTTTACCGTCACTTCATCAAGGTAAGAGACACACATTATTATACAAATTGACATTTAAAAAAAACAAAAAAACAAACAAACAAAAAAATGAATAAATAAATAAATTAATAAATAAATAAATTAATTAATTAATCAAAAATTTCAATCGAAAAATTATATCGAGACATATAAATAATTTTTATATCTCCACAACTCGACACGCAATATACAATAATACTTTGAATATACACAAAACGCATTTGCGTTCTAATAATACGTGAATTGATGGGGCTGGGTTGGTGAACGGGGAGGGGGGAGGGGGGGGGGGAGGAGAATCCGCTGAAAAAAAGAGAGATGTGGAGGGTAACGTGATGTGTGATGGACCGCGAGAGTGTGCAAAGACACACGCGTACCCTGATCTCTCCTCAAAACGTTTAGTCACATTCTACACCGACGTATTACACACACACACACCTACACACACATATAAGCATTGAACATATAAAGTTATGTACGTGTATATTAACCCCATGTTAAAATACACTTATCGTTGACAACTGTATTTAGAATTTAAAATAATATTTTGTTGTTTTCTTATATATAAATTTACTCCTCAATTTAAATTCACAATAAATATACAAAAAATTGATTAATAATTAATAATTGTTCCTTTTTTTTTTTTCGTTTTGTTTTCTTTTGTTTTCTCACTCTATAAATTAAATAAAAATTTAGAGTAATAATTTAAATTATTATATATACAATTGATTGTTATTATTGACATATCCATGAGATTTTTCAATTGACACAGTACAAGTTGAATGTTATTGAAAA
The DNA here is from genome assembly GCA_963920625.1 of Dinocampus coccinellae. Taxonomy (NCBI): domain Eukaryota; kingdom Metazoa; phylum Arthropoda; class Insecta; order Hymenoptera; family Braconidae; genus Dinocampus; species Dinocampus coccinellae. The sequence continues at coordinate 9,010,470 of OY987186.1, forward strand.
ACAGATAAGAAAAATTCATTCACGGTTATATTGTCTCACATTACCAACTTCTGTTAAATATATTCATGTTCTTCAATCATGAGTAAGTTTTATGATAAATCGAATTGTTGTAATGTGAGTCACACGAGTGTGTGTATCTCGAGAATATATGAGATTGGGTTATATACACCATTATCACTTACTCTATTATATATTGTAGAAAAAAAAAAAAATAAAAAAAATAAAAAAATAAAAAAAATCTATGGATTTTTGCTTTGTGTTTATGAAACCGTGAGTCTTTTCAAATAGATCGTGAAATGAATGAGCGTAAGAGAAAATAAAGTGGCGGAGAGTAAAATTTAAAAAAGAAACAGTAGAAAAAAAAAAAAAAAAAAAAAAAAAAAAAAATGGTTATAATAAGTTGAAAAAAAAAGTGGAGGGAATGTAGGAGGGTAAGAATTACGGGTCGCTAATCTTAGAGAGAGAAAGAGAGAGAAGAATGAGAGCGGGGGCTTTACACGTTGACCTGATATATGGCGGAGCTGCGACGCGAGCTTTTTGGGTGAGATTCTTGATGTCGAGTCTTGTGTGAGAATGAAAACGTCGCGGTTCACGTTTATATTATATGTATTAGTGACTACGGGAAAGTCAACGATGATAGTATATATTATAAATACGAGACGTAAGAGCAGCTGGGCGATTATTGTTTGGCATGAAATGTTGTATGACGCATTTTAAAATTAAAAGCCACTATATGAGAATTAATATTTCTCTGTGTATATCTCTCGCTCGCTCTTGTCATTTTGTTCTAAAAATTGCGAGAACATTTCATTTTGTCGGTTTCTAGATCCCACTGAAGTGTGAAGATGAAAAAAAAAAAAAAAAAAAAAAAACAACAACAAAACAAAACAAAAAAACAACAACAATAACAAAAAAATAAGAAGTAAACATTTATGTAAATAGATATATGTGATGATATTCATGAAAATATTTAGACAGACCCATTTTGACGTGGCTGCAATATTGCAAGGATAAAAAAAAAAAAAAAAAAAAAAGAAAAAATAGAATAGAATGAAAAACTGATAAAAATAAATTGAAAAAAAGTTTATTTTTGTATATAAGAGTTGAAGGGTTTGTAAAAAGGGGAAAAAAAAAAAGAAAAAAAAAATCTAAGAGTATCATGACATTATTTATTTATTTATTTATTCACGAAAATTAGGTCGTGAATATAATTTCTTTAACTGTATAATATGTATAATATATTTACAGTTGTGCATTGTAATTAATAACAAACAAATAGGATGAAGGTAATCAGTTGATAGATAAGAGAATTAATAATTAATATTAACATGTATATATTTATAAATGTTTGTGTATATTTATTATTTATACATAAACGAATAAATAATATACATATATTTTTATGTACTATATATATATATATATATGTAAATATATTTAAAGTAATGAATTATAATTCATTTATTTTGATAATATATTAATTGGCAGACATTCAAATCATAATTTATCATTTATTTTATTTCAATAATATATATTCATGATAAATGGATTTTACTGCGGGTTAAGATATTATTTGAAATGATTACAATCGTATTATCATTGTCATTGATAAGACAATTATATAAATATATATCAATGTATCGCAAAACCATTGCGTGACAAATAAATTCAAGCCCCCATTGAACAAAATATCTCAAACTTTTTCTCTCATTTGAATTTTTTATTATTACCATTAGTTATTATTATTATTATCATTTTTTTCATTCGTAATTGCTACTATTACATAAAATGTAGGAAAACAAAAAAATTAATAAAAATTAATTAATTTAAAAAAAAAAAAAAATGGAAAAGACAATTAAATTAATATTAACGCTGAGGATATATAATTTTTCATATAAATATCAAAGTAGGAAAAATTAATAATAAACGGTAATAATTATATATACACAAATGAAATGATGTTGTGAAAAAAAAAATTTTTTTTGTTTTGATCTGTAACACAAGCGACGACGAGGTCGAGATTCATGGCTTTGATTGGTTGTCATAAAAAGATACCGCAAGTGATGGGCTAATCATCTGTAGTTGATGACCCAATGCCCTGAGCTCAACACTCCAATATCATAACGTAAACTACATCATAAAATATAAATTTATTCAAATCAATATTTTTCTCTATTAAAAAAAAGTAACATGAAAAAAAAAAAAAAATAAATAAATAAATAAATAAATAAAATTAAAGGAAAAATAATGAAATTTTTTTGTTTTTTTTTTGTTTTTTTTCTTCTTTTTAAATTAATAAATATAATTTAATTGAATAATAGTAAAATAAATAATTGTTATTTACAATAAATAAAATTATATTTATATAAATTGTTATATTGAATTGAATATTATTAAAATCAAGAGAAAAAAAAAAAAAAAAAAAAAAAATTGTAGCTTCTTGCAAAATACATAGAGTTTTGAATATCCATATGAAGCTGAGTGGAGCTGCAGTCGTTGTTATATAGCCATACAATATCATATTACCATCGCGAGCCATAAGGCCCCCAGGGGCATATACGAGCCCACAACAAAATGTGCCCCCGCAATCACCGCGTGTCCCTCGACGCGCTCTAACTGCGACATTTCCACGTCTCTTTTTTCTTCTTCTTCCTTTTTCACTCTCTTAATATTTTTTTTTCTCTCTCTCTCTCTCTCTCTCTCTCTTTCTCTCTCCATCACCACATCAAAACTCTATAACGTAATACATTCCACTGAGAATTCTCCACTTTGTGATAACGATATCCACGAGATTCTCAATATCAAACACTCACAATTTCTCATAAACAAATCCATCTATAAATATACAAAAAAAAATATATATTAAATATATAATTAATTAATTAATTAATTTTTTTTTTCTTTTTTTTTTTATCCTACAATATAATTATTGTGATGATATTGACCGAATAAAAGGGATTATAAGGTCAAATTACAAATATGTAGTGATCTGTTAGACTTAATTGGCTCAATTCTATATATTTATATGTATATATATTTTTTTTTTTCTTCGTTTAAAGCACGTGCTCATCAGATACATTATGTCTGTATACATATACATTATACATAGACATGTACATATTAAAATTACATGGCCCTTGCCATGTGATCCATTCTCATTATCATCGACACCATCGTATATTCCAGTTCAACGTTAACACTCACACTGTACGCGTGCCTGACATCATAAAAAAAATTTTAATAAAAATAATAACGTACAATAATAAATTTTAATATGATGAAGAAAGAAAGAAAAAAAAAAAAATTGAACAACCAAAGACACACCTGATTGCAATTCGACACTGCAATGCAAATGAAAGATATAAAATTTTTTTCACACGTCTCGATTTTACATACATAAATTTATTTGAAAAAAAAAAAAAAAAAATGCATTATTATTATTATTTGTTTTTTTTTCGTTTTTTTGAAGATGCAAAAAGTAATAATTTATAAATTATGTACGTGATATTTGGATACAGATTTATTGTACTGACTCTGGTTTTTCTCTCGTGTCAGCGCAGTCTGAATCTCTTTTTAACACACAATGAATGCAATCTCATGATTGTGTCATTCTTCGACTGTTGATATTAAATTTCGCTTATTAATGTTGAAATATACCAATTTTTTTTTTTTTTTTTTTTAAATTTTATCATTGTTATTATTATTATAATAATAATTTTTTTTTTTTTCAATTGTTAACAACACAGCATTTTTAGAATGCCAATTAAACAATTGTTTCACGATGATTTCATCAGTTCTTGACCTTCGTCGTGCTTTAATCATTATATATATATATATATATATATATTTGTAATAAATATTTCCGGTATTGAAATAAAGAGCAACAGGAAAGAAGACAGAGGAATAAAAATAAAAAGAGAATTGGGAGTTATAATTTATATAACTATTATATTTATTTTATTTCACCAAATAATCTCAATGTTGTTTGTTATACCTGAAAAAAACAAAAGCAAAACAAAAAATATATATATGTATACATGATAGTAATAATGGAAGAAAGAAAAAAAAAAAAAATCTGCGACTTTCTGGCTTTTATCAAAACATTACCAGCTGTGTTATGACATTGTACGAACTCTCATTCAGTATGTACCATACATATATACTTATATTGGTGTTTTCAAAACAAAATGAGTCAGAATGTCAAGTCGTATGTTGGTAAAATAGCGAATTTACGGATGATGATGATGATGATCCTTTTTTTTTTGTGGTAGATCAGGGAAATTGATGATTGAAAAAAAAAAAAGAAAAAATAAATAAAAAAATAAACAAAAGATATGAAATAAATATTGAATTATTTCTATCATTGTAGGATATCAAATGATAAAAAATTTCTTGTTATTATTCTATTTATTTTTATTTTTTTATTTTTTTTTATTATTTTTTTTTCTTGATAAGAAATTATTCAAGTCTGTCGAAATATACGAAATGAAAATGTCACATAAAATTTGGCGTCGCAAGCACGTTCGAGATATGTATTTTTCTCCCTTCTCTCACTATACACTCACATATACACACACACACACACACACATCTGTACACGTTTACTAGTAGAGTATAGAAAACACATGTATAGAGTCTCAACAAGGCTCGATTTTCATTCGATGGAACGTGACTCCGTGGCCGCGTGGCACGATTGACTGTTACGAAAATAAATTTTTGTTTATCATTTCATACCACCACTATGTTCAACCCATTCGTTAATGACGTTAAATTTATGGCACTAGATCCGTTTCCAATGATTCTAATAAAGAATATGTAAATAAATAAAAAATAAAAAAAATAATAATAGTAATATACTTTAATAATTTTTTATTACCACTTAATTATTTATCGTCAAATTCCACATGATGGACAAAAAAAAAAAAAATGAAATAAATAAATAAATAAATGAATAAGGGAAAAAAGAAAAAAAATATATTTAGGATTTTGTGCTTTACCGACAATTGTATTATCGTATAAACACCAATATCGGTATTGTGTGATGAGTGCAATTACTCTCTCTCTCTCTCTCTTGTATTTAAAACCCGACTATATAAAAAAAATATATATGTAGACATAGAGAGAGAGAGAGAGAGAGAGAGAGAGAGAGAGAGAACGAACACAACACATATCGTCTGTTGTTGCGTGTGGGCTTCGGATTCCAAGACATTCCCGCCTCAACGACCCAATTGTTTTGTGTCCAAGCTCATAACGACTTCCAGGAAGTGTCCTCAACTTGATTCTATACACGTAATTCCACGTGTCCTCATAGCACACACACACACACACCCACACACACATCTACACACGTGAATATACATACAACTATTGATCGCTATTGTCTTTAATTACTTCTTGCAATGATAATTGATAAATAAATAATTTTATTTATTTATTGTAAAAAAAAAAAAAAAAAAAAAAAAAAACTTTTTTCCAGAATCCACCATTCTCAGATCTTCATAATGCGTACATTAGAAACAAACAAATAAATTCAATATTAAAAATGATTAAAAAATAAATTTTTGTCATATATTACAATAATAACATTTTTTTGTTTTTTTAAATATATATATATATATATTTTTTTTTATTATAACTGTTGCAGTGAGTAATTTTGTATCAGAGATGTCATCAGGATGTATGAATACACTATCAAAAGATATACATGATGTATCAGTGACAAATTTTTCACGTACTTTGTCATCACATCATATAATTAATTCACACCATCATGATCTTCACAGTCCACGTACGGCAATATCAATGCACACACTGAGTTCTCTACATCATCAAAGTCATAATAATAATAATAATAATAACAGTAATAATAATAATAGTAATAATAGCAATAATAATAGTAATAGCAATAATAATAGTAATAATAATAATAGTAATAATAACAATCATCATCATCATTCCCATCATCTGGAGGATAAAGGTGTATCGCCATCAATTGAATTGCACAGTACAAGTGTTACGAATAATACATCAAGTACATCAAGTACACCAACGACAAATTCAGAAGCGAGTACAACTGTATCCGCATCAAATAGTATTGATACATCATTGAATGTTAAACCAGCATACAGTTATGTTGCACTTATAGCAATGGCAATTAATCATAGTCTACATAAAAAAGCAAAATTGAGTGAAATATATAGTTATATCATGACAAAATTTCCATATTACGGAAAAAATAAGAAAGGATGGCAAAATTCAATTAGGCATAATTTATCATTGAATGAGTGTTTTGTAAAAATACCATGTGAAGGTGGTGGTGAGCGTAAAGGAAATTATTGGACTTTAGGTGAATTTATTATATAATTAATATAAATAATTTATAAATATTTATATTTATAAAATTATTGTGAATGTAATGATTTTAAATGATTATATAGATCCACAGTACAATGATATGTTTGAAAATGGTAATTATAAGAGACGAAAACGTATGAAGAGACCGTATAGAAGTGCGCCATATCATAAATCATTGTTTGGTGAACCGTATCCATCAGGCCACGTTCATCTTGGTGCTACGAGAAATCTTTTTGGTCATTCACCGCCATCTTATGCATCTACTGGTTATCCACGATACGATACCAGGTAATAATTATAAAACACAGTTTAATATATTATTTTATCTCTGTAAAAATTTTCCATTATATTTTATTTATTAATTCATATTTATTATTATTCATTACTCTTTTTTTTTTTTTTTTTTTTTTTTTTTTTCATTCATTCTCAAGTACATGGAGCCTACAACAACCGCAATTGTCCTATAGTCATTGTCAAGGGGTAAGTTATATAAATAATTGTAATTACAGTAAAATTAAAAAAAAAAAATTTATTTCTTTAATTCAATTATAATTTATCAGATTCAATCTCAACTTCAACCTATGCATCATCAATCAATGCAAATTCCTACTATGAATGGATACGGTCAATTTAATTCATTAGGTGATTACGACTTTGTCATAATTTTTTATATGAAATAATTCAAATAGATAAATGAAATTAACAGCGGATTGAAGCGTTTCAAGGAAACTACATTGATGTTTCAGGTGGTAGTTCAAGTTCACCCAGTGCAATGGCGAGTGGTACATTTGGCAGTAATTTCAGTGCATGCAAAAGACGTCACGACGGTTCTTTGCTAACTGACACAATGTCTGGAAGATGTTCATATTGGCCAGACAGTAAGTTTGTGATCAATTAAATTTTCAATCTATTCATCAATTAAATTAATCGCTAATTTTTTCATTTTTATTTATTTATTTATTATTATTATTAATATTATTATTATTATTTTTTTTTTTTCTAGTGGTTAATGTTAAAGAAGAACCAGGAAGTTCTACCATGACATCAAATAGTATTGGTGGAATTGGTGTAGGGAGTACTGTAGTTGGTTCGACAATGTCAACTGGTGTAACATCAACTGCATTTCCAACTATGGATTTTCAAGCTCATTCAAAGTGTTACATGTAAATTGTAGATGATGGTGGTATAGGAGGAGATGGTGGAGAAGGAGGAGGTATTTTTATTTGCGAAATGTTTATTTTGCTGCAGAGGTGTGAATTATTGAGCCGTCGGTTGAAGAACCCGACGGGGCACAAGCGTGACGTTGACCAATTACTTTACATTAGTTACACACGTATCCTGTTCATAAAATTGAACATCTACCTATAGTAGTGTGTAATATATATACCAATGGTTATATATACAACATAAACACATACATGCAAATTAATTCGCGTTTCTTATTTATATATACGTAACGCTCAAAGAGTCAAATCAAAGTTTTAACTGGACAAAAAAATAAAAAAAAAATTAAAAAAAAAATAAATAAATAAATAAATAAAAAATAATAATTTACAAATAAAAATATAAAATGAAAAAATACGATGGGCGAGAGAGAAAGAGGGTGGTGAGCGAGAAAATGCAATTATCAGTTATATAATACATATATAATTTAATAAATATCGATTAATGTTTGATCAATATCGTTTTACAAAATTTTTGATTAAACACTAAAGAACAAAAAATTATTGTGATTTCAACATGCGCTGATATATGTAAATGTATATCATTAATAGTTAAGAATATATAGTTATATTATTATAAAGATTTTGGCGTTGTAGTATAAGTTATGATTTATTTGTGGTATAAAAACCACGACAAAACATTGAGAATAAAGAAGAAAAAAAAAAAAAAAAAAAAAAAAAAAAAAAAGAGAATGAACAAGAGCTGAATGATAGACAACATGATGTGAACATGTGTAAAAAAAAATGCATATTGTTTATTTGACACGATTCGGGTCTAATTTAAAGATAAAAATACAAAACAAAAAATAAAAAATAAAAAAACTATGAATATTATGTATGTATTGTATTGGATAAAAATACAAATCAGACTAATACAGTCACAATGTATAATGATAGCTGTAAATTATTGAATAAAATTCATTTATTTATCGCTTAACGAATTGTTTTTTTTATATACATATAATTTTTTTATTATTTTATTATTTTTTTATTTTACACTATAACTGTCATCTTGGCCAAAAAAAAAAGAATATATATATATATATATATAACAAATTTAATTGAATTTTATTTGGCATGTGTTCATTACATTTTCCTTTTTTTTTCTTATTCTTTTTTTTTTTTTTTTTTTTTTTCTCCTCTTACACAATTGGACAATTCTTTATATATATATATTTATGTACTCGTCATTCGACAATTATTTACTATATTACTTCGGTGAAGAATTGGTGATATGATATAATATTTAAAGATAAAAAAAAAAAAAAACAAAAACAAAAACAAAAAAAGTGATAATATGCGGTGTGTAAATACAGTCGAAAAATTAATCGTTAGTGTTGCGCAATAAACTGCAAAACATTGTGGAATAATCATATACAAAATATTTACCATTTATTCTTTAACGTAAATAAACATGAAAAAAATAAAATAAAAATACAGTATATGATTTATGTGTATAAATTGGGAGAGTTGAATGAATATAGTGCAACTTGTTGGGATAAATAAAATAAATAAAATTAAAAAAAAAATAAAAATGGGTAGAAAGAAAAATAGAATAGTGGGAGAATTTTCTAACAATATGAAAGAGAGAGGGAGACAGTAGAATTTACAGGATAAGAGCAAGGGGGATGAACAATAATCAGAGGGGGAGTTGCGTTTATACGAAAGCTCCACCCATTGACAGTGGTTCTCATAATCAAATTCTGTGATTATTATTATAATTTTTTTTTTTTTACTTATATATAATAGACTTGAGTAGAGAGTCGGTGTATTAGTGAACGATATATGAATTCATGTTTGTCTGAAAAATTTCAACTCTTCTACACAAAATATATATATATATATTTTTCATTTAATTTGAGTATCATTTGAAATGTGATTCACGGTTGATTTCACAATATTCTCACACGGTGGGCTATAGAGAATAAAATTAGAACATGCGGACTTTCGGAAAGCGGTCGTAAATGAGAAATGTATAGTAGTACTAATAGTAGTAGTAAATAAAAGCCGACGAAGTTGAATGACGCGCGACAGCTGGAGCGAGACTGGAGTGTCCCCGTGATGACACACTGATCGGATATAAATTTTTCTTTTTGTTTTTTTTATATTTTTTTATTTCTTATCACGATATTATTCACATATTTATTGTATTCATTACATCTAATATGTCTCATTGTTATTCATGACCAAAAAATTTACAATTTTTCATAAAAAAATAATATTTATAATTATTGTAAACTATTCTAATTAATTATACAAAACAATTTAAATATTATAAATACATTGATAATTCGGACATATAAATGATTTTTAATTCTTCGAAAATTTTATTCCAACAATAAAAAAAATGTGAAAATAATAAAGTGACACTGGACGGATGGAATTAATTTTATTTTTTCAGAATATTATGCACTTGGAAATTTCCAAATAATTATATTTTTTCTTTTTTTTTTCCTAAAATTAAATCAATTAAAAAATGAAATAATCAAATATATATTTATTATTTATTATTATAATTTTTTTTTTCTTTTCTTTTCATTATTTTAATTCTCCCTAACTAATACATCACCGTTTAAACTGACCATTTAGTACAAACAGAGCTTTCACTGTTCTCTCTGACACGGTCGCAGTGACGCGGGTATAAAATCCGACATAAATAACATTGGCCCGAGTTAAATAACGTGAGTGCTCGCGTGCGTGGAGTGCAGGGCACACATTCATTATATACATATATTATATGGTTTACGGTTCAGGCAAAATGTTTGTTTTTTATAGGACCTAAGGATGTCATAACTTGCCTTACATATGTGTATATATATACAATAGCAAGTACATATTGTATATAAATACATATATACATATATAAATGATTATTGATAATAAATTCTTTTACATTGCAAGATAAAAATTCAATTTGATAAATCGATATTTAAGATAATCATATCAATGAAATTATTATTATTACTATTATTTAATTTTATCATTATCATTCACTTATTTATTATTTTGTGTCACTTGAAATCATTAAGAGTTAATGATACTTATAATGTGAACACACACTTGAATTGTCTTGTTACTTTTCAAATTTGCTACGTTACATTTTTCTTTATGTTTCATTTTAAGTTGAGAGGAAATGAAGAGAGTAATATGTATCAAGTGGCGTATAGAGAACCCACTACATATTGAAATACAGAAGAGTGAGAATGAGAAAAGTGTGTGCGTGTCGAAAGCGTGAAGCAATGACGCGGGCAATTTGTAGTCAGATGTCAACGGTGCTATTTCTGTTTTCTACTGTATGAACGGGCGAACACACAACTGAGACATGTACATATTGACTATGGTTTTTCTTCTTGTTTCTTTTCTCAAGAGAATTTTCATATCCTCTTTATTTATCTTTCTTCTTCATTTTTTTTTTTTTTTTTACATGTCTCCTCTTTATATGTGTACGTGTGTGTTTGACTATTTTTTTTCATATATATTATGAGAAATGTCTGCATCACTTGTTGCCGACGGTGGCAAACGACATTAAATATTCGTTGAATTTACTGTAATATAATTTTACAACTCTTGATATATCACTCAAATCATATCAACATTGAAAGATGCAATGTACCAATTAATAATTACCTATAGAAGAAAAAAGAAAAAAAATATATATGTACATACATAATACATAATTATTATTATTTTATTTATTTACATTGAAAAATTATTGAATATTCGTTATATTTCAAATTAATATTAATAGTTGATTAAATCAAAGTGTAGATTATTAACTGATTGGACGGATTAAAATTGTATGATTCATACAAGTATCAAGTGACAACATTTATACATTTGAAATATATGCAATTAAAGTGCGACGCTGATGTAGTATCGTGGTTTTCAATGATTAACTGACACGTGCCGAATAAAACAGTAGTAGAAAAGATCATATAAAGTGCTGACAATGTTCACTATGCGCTGATATCATACGTGCCAAGACACGGATCTTGACTAGACGTTTTTTTTCTTTTTTTTTTTCTATTTTTTATAATTCACGATTTCTTATTTTATCATCCTGGTGATATTTTTTTTATGTTTCATTCATGTTTATTGATACAAAAATTAGTTTTATTATTATTTAATTCGATTAATGGATGAACACACAATTGATATGGAAAGTTGTTTTGCATGTAAATGTATCAATTTTTTTTTATAATTGTGTTACGTTTTATTTTTGTGAAACGATTGACTCACCTTCTCAACATATATTATATTTTGTATATATGTAGATCACATTGCAGGGTCTAATGGCGTTTGAACGAGTCGTGTGAATTGTACCAGCTGCTACAAAGCAAGATACAGTGCGAGTGAAAAATTTGACACCTTGTCATGACGACGTGCACACAAATGCGAGAATAAGTATGAGGTGTGTAGTGAACGTTTTTTTTTTTTATTTTTATTTATAAAAAATTATTAACATTATTCTGTCTTGAATTTCTGTTAAAGTAACGGAAAAAAAAGATACATATATATATATATGAAAAATTGGATAAAATAAAATAGAGATAAACCAGATGAAAGATACTTGAACATAATATTTGTCCATATTTATTTATATTTCTATATTAACAATATTTATTTTATTTCATGTCATTTGACAAACTTCTTTTATATTTATATTTGGCGATATTAAAATCAACTCACCTTTTATTTTTTTAGTTCATTCGACGATCGTATATATGTATATATTTTTTTTCTCGTTTCTTTTTATTCATGTAAATAAATCATTTCAATTCATTGTGAGGACACGGGAATTGAAAGTATTTTTTCTTCTACATTCCACTGATTACTTTCATTTCATTTGTCTCACATTTATTTATTATTCTGTCATTTATAATACTCATATAAATTGAATTGATATTATGTGCTGTCGTTCAGGAATGCGTTTAATAATTTTGTGTATTATTATTTAATCTTCATCACCCAGTATATCATCATCAAGATTCACATCCTGTAAAAATTAATTCAAAATATTATATTTATAAAATATGATAGGATATATATAATTTTATATTTTTCATATTTTACTAATAATCAACACATTAACAAGCACATATTGTATGTTTGTCGAATATATATATATATATATATATCATTATTATAACAGATCATTATCTATTGTATCCGGGTAATTGATACAAATCGAATGTTAGCAAGGATAGATTTCACTAAATGTATCCGCACTCACACCCATTCATCCATCCATTCGTGTGCACTCCGATATGGCGAGTGGTGTTTTTCGCAAATCCCTCCAAGCTGTTTATTCGTCAGCAGTCACGCTGTATTTTGTTTACAGTCATGTTGCCATAACATACTAACTCTATGGTTGTTGAGGAACACGACAGCCTCCAACTTGGGGTCCTACGTTTTGTTACGCCTCGTCTCGAATTATATATATATATATATATTTTTTTTTTTACCTTTATTTTTTATTTATTTATTTATTTATTTATTTTGTTTCACTTATTGTTCCTTATTTTGCCGTAATATTGCCCATTAAAGTAATTTTAACACTCGATATTAAAATGGATAAAATTAAATGGACTACTATGAAATAATTTTTATGTTAATAATGTTTTATATATATCAACTAGATGGTGTGTTAACTTTTCTCATGGTTCGTTCATCGATACCGTGAGGCGTAGTAATATTTTACACGCATTGCGACCGATATCTTTAATCTTAGTGTGTGATATTTATAATGTGTATACGATTTATTTTCGAAATAGAGAGAGAGAGAGAGAGAGAGTTATTTATATATATTGTTTTTGAATCATTTTTACTTTATTATATTGAACGAATAAAATTTCGATTTAAAATATATCACTAATAATAATGAATATTGATGTAATTAATTAAATAATTTATTGAAATTAATAGTTGATAATTATTAGTTATATTCGATACTTGCCGTTGTGTCAATATTTTCATCGAGTTCAATATCCAAATCTAAGTCTTCATCATCATCATCATCATTATCATTATCATTATCATCGAGAGTTAAGGGCCGTTGTAGTGATGCATTGCTTAGATTAATTTTTACAGGCTCGAATGGTGTATCCCCGGCTAAATAATCAATCTTCATTTTTTCTAATCGATTCCACAAAGAGTTATCTGGTAGAGATTCAGATTGATTTTCTTCATGTTTAATAAAATTTTCATTGATTAAAAATGGATTGGGTTTTGCGATCCTATCATCATCATCATCATCATCGAGATTTAGTCGCTTAGATGTACTGCTTGAACTCAATTCTTGTAATCGATTCCACGAACGGTCACCTGATTGAGATACAGATTGATTTTTTTCATGTTGAACAGAATTTTCATCGATTAAAACTGAATCGGATTGTTCGTCTGCTAACATTTCATCGAGCGGTTTACGTTCAATATTCATCTAGAACAAAAATTCACATGGAATAAAATACGAATAAATAATTAAAAGTATGTAAATGAAAGCTTGGATTGTACGATCTCTATTTTATCCATAATAAGCATGACCGCATGTAAACGTTTTACATTGTGCTTATGATCGGCTATAAAATTATTATTTAACGATGCAAGCAAGGCAAATGCAATTATTATTACATTTATAAGCGTAGATTGCAAACCGATTGTATTGGATAATGGATTAGTTTCGATATGATTCGCACTACATAAATATAATCAGTTTATTGTTACGCAATAATAATAAACACGAGGTGTGGGTGCAAATGTTTGCATCTAAAAGCGGAAGAATTGCAGATGCACATTATTATAATTTACTTTTTTTTCTTTTTTTTTTTTTTTCGTTTCTAGTTTTTCCTTTATAATAAATCGATATAATGGATAATTTAATTTTTAATTTTCATACCTGAATTTTTGGAAATGCAGCAGCGGGAATCCTCTTTTTATTTTCTTTCCTGATAAATTGTTCAACTTTCAGAGCTTCTCTGTATCCAGGGAATAAATTTTCATATTGTTCAGGATCAGCCAAACTTTGTCCAGCTTTTTCACTAACAGTCGACAATTTTTCTTTCCATAATTTAACAACATATGATATTTTACTTGGCGCATATGCACGAGCAAAAAATGCCGCTTCTGGAATTCTATCAGTTTTAATTAGTATTTCAAGACACTCATCGACATCACCAAGTAAAAATTTTGATAAAAATGATATATTATTTTTTCCACTGTCATCGGCAGCTTTCGCAAGTTTTTCTATCATTCTCGCGTTGCCTGTGCTCGTTGCTAACAAAAGTAAACCACCAAAATCTTGTGCTTGATGTAAACATTCTTGTGCCAAACGTAATTTTCCTTTTTGTGTTGCGAGCGATGCCAATTGACGCCATTTTTGTTGACTATTTGCTTCAATTGCAAGTGTATAAGCTATTGTAAGATTACCCAATGCTAATGCAAGTTCAAATTTGTGTTCGGGATCGGTTGATACGTCAAGCGCTTGCTTTTTAAAGCCTTGTTTTTCCAAAAAGTGTGCCACACGTGTGCGATGTTCTTTGGGAACAGTTGGCAATACACGATCTGCTGTTTCAAAATCCTTTCTCATTACCGCTGTTTGATATTCCAATACAGATAAAAGCAACGAATATGAAACAATAGCTAATTCTTTGTCACATAGATAAAGACGATTGTCTTTCGGAACATAACCAAGTAAATACATTGGACGATCTAAATGTGATATTGTTACAACTTCACCGCCAACGAAATAATTTATTCGATTAACACTGTTTGTATAGATGAAGCAATCTCCGACCCACAATCCGGTTTTCACAACTTCACTCATTTCTGCAATCATCTGAAAGATCGAAACAATGAATGTCAATTAAATATATATATATATATATATATATTTATATATAAATAAATAGAGTAATTTAATACCTCAAAGGCATCTTCGATATCTTCTGCATTTTCGTTTGCATTAGAAACTACATCGCTGTGATATTTAAGAATAAAATATTGGTCTGTTGTGGCAAGAGCAATTAATGATGCGTTTTCTGCCCAATAAACATGAGTTGGTTGAATATCAATTCGGCGAATGAGTTTGAGTGTGTCCCAATCGAAAAATGATAATCCTGATACAGATGAAACTCCCAATAGAAAACCACCGAATATTCCATCAACTCCGAAATCAGGTTTCAATACTTTTTTTTCTTTGAAATTTTTGAATACTTTAACAACTGATGAACTTTCACGCACGGCGTATTGACTGGAATCCGCAGCCCAAACAAATTCCAATGCTTGACCAAATGCTTTATTTCTCAATGCCATTGATGTATAAATAATATATTCACCATCACCGCAAACAACGAGAAATCTTCCATTAGGATTGTGTTGAATTGTTTGTGGATAAATTTCGCATGCACCCATATCTTTTACGGCCAGTGGTAAACGTTCACCGTCCTGTGCTTCTTCATCCAATGCTTTAAGATTAACTTGTTGAATTTCACTGTGTCTAGCCCAAACAATTTTACCACCCATAGAATCCATCGATACCGCTGGCTCCTCACGACCAACTTTTATCATTACACTACCCTCATCATAACCAATTGCAACATTATTTGATCCACGCATACTTGCGATAGTCCAAACACGTTCAAAACTATAATTCAATGATGATTCAAGTCGATATGTACCAGCGTGCCAAATTCTTACAGTCCCATCCTCAGAACCAGTCAAAACAATTGGTAATTCCGGATGGAAACAAACAGCCGAAATATTTTGTGTATGCCCTTCGAGTGTTTGAACACATGTTTTATTTTGATAATCCCAAATTTTAACAAATCTGTCATCAGCACCGGATATCAAGTACGGTTTATCACCACCGTGATAGTAATCAACGCAATTTACACCTTTTTCATGGCCTTCTAGTGTGAAATTCGCTGTTGATGATCCAAGTTGCCAAACTTTTACTGTTCTATCAAGTGATGCACTTGCAAATGTATTATTATCCTTTGGATTAAATACAATTTGCATCACATAATGTGTATGTCCTTCAAACACTTGCTGTCCTCGCCACGATTTTTCCCAATTCCACAATTTAATCAACATGTCATCTGTAAAATAACACACATAAACCAGTTTAAATATTAATTATAGATATGGCAAATGTTTCGATGCAAAAAAAAAAAAAAAAATAAAAAAATACAAACCACTGCTGGTGAGTATAAAGGGTTGTGTTGGATGTACTGCAATGCATCTAACATAATCACTATGTGCCTCGAATGAATGGACTCTTTCTAATGTATTGTAATTAAATACTCTCACTTGCATGTCATCTGAACCAGTTACAACCCAATTTTTACGTGGAACAAATTTTGCTGCTCTCACGGGCAAATCACATACTTCAAATGTCTTCACTAATGTCTGCGTCTCATGATTCCAGATGTTAACATTGCCTTGATACAATGAAGATAACATCCATGGCTCAGTTGGATGAAGATCTACACTCTTCACTCTGTCTGATCTCGCAGTCAATTTACGTTTTATATCCAATCTGAGTGGCTAATAAACAAAATCAATTAAAATTATTTAATATTTTTTATAGAATTTCATCAGAATGTATAGACACAAAAATACATTAATATAAATAATGAAAGTAATAACAATAATGTAAAATACAACATCAAATTAATTTATATTATAATATTGAAGATGAATAGATTGAATTAATTTAATTTTGTGTGAAAATAACATTATGTGGGTGGTTTGACGTGTTGTTTTATACATGAGCGTCCATCAAAAATTCAGGTTAAATGTCTACATGTATGATTAAAATTTTTTCCATATATGCAAATGTTTATTATATATATTTTACATACCATTTTTAACTATGATTGAATATTTATTTTTCTGTATAATAAAACTAGTAAATAATTGATAAAAAATATCTTTATCTTTCAATACACCCAAACAAGACAACCGCTGCCATGAAGTTAGGACGTGGCTGTTGGATGGTACAATTCAAGAGTGGCGCACGCATCGCAAATAAATTTCCTGGTAATAGAAATATCTACATTATGTGTGTACATATATATATATATAATATATATAATATAATCATGAGAATATGTATGTTTTTAACACTAGTATAGAGATATGTAAATTATATTAAACTTTCAATTATGGGGGAATAATATTTAATATTTCAATTTATAATCTTTATTACAAATGCTACGACAAAAATATTGAAAAAACGGAGTTATCTTGTGGGATTGCCGATAAAAAATACAACTTCAAAGTCATGTTGGTAAAGTAGGGAATCTTGAATGGCGCGGAGAACTTTTTTTTTTGAAATTTTCATTGCCGCTAATTTGATAATTTGATGTTGATGCATAAGAACTTACATAAAAAAAAAAAAAAAACAAAAAAAAAAACAAATGATGAAATTTCAATAAACAGTTTTGAATAAATATTCGTATTCTCATTGTTAAATTAATATGATTTATAATTTAACTTCCAATGACATTATTCCTGAAATTGGAGACATTGATTATTTCAAAATTAAAAGGTTATATAATATAAATATTTTGTTATATGACTGATGATTATATTTTGTTGAAACAAAAAGAGCACGTTCACATTAATTTGTCATCGTCAAAATTATTTAAAGTGTTTTTCATTTGCGAACACAAGTTACATTCAATTTTATTGTGTTGGAGATGGCACACGTGCTCCCAATTCAATTTAAATGGTTCTTAATTTTGATGGTGATTACGGTATTCTATGAATCAGATGTAACAAATTCGCAAAAAAATGTAACATGCATTTATCCAACATTCAATAACAGTATACGTAATTGTTCAAAATATAATAATACTAAACGATATGATGGCAAAGTCTGTGGAAACGATGGCATTACTTATCCAAACAAACGTTATTTATGGTGTCTCAATGAGGTGAATAATGATGATGGTAAATTTTATTTTCTAAATTTAATTTAATTGAAAAAAAAAAAGAAGTAATAATAATAAATAATAGTAATAGAATAATTATTAATTCTTAATGATTATTAAATGTAATTATTTAAATTAATTTCACAGTGGCAATTGCACATCCTGGATTGTGTTTACATGGTGAAGAACGTTGTCAACGAAATTATGTTTATTCTCCAGTTTGTGCATTTGATGGCAAGATTTGGTCTAACATAGAATCTCTACGATGTTACAATATTATTCACAATATATGTAAATTTAAAACACTTTGTAATATAAGAAAATTAACATACTGTATATAATATAATAATTATAATTTTAATATTTCAGCTATTGAAACAAATCTCAAAGGCAATTGCAAAAATAATAGTAATAATAATGACGATGATGATGCTAATAATGGATGCATTTGTTCGAACTATGAATTATCTCGAAAAAGATTGAATCCTGCGTGTGCTAGTGATGGTTTTACATATAAAAATATTGATGAAATTATATGTTCACGGAGAAAAAATCCCAGTATGATATTTTATTTTATCAATCTATCGTTATAACGCAATAATTCATTTTTGTGATATTATTTAATTATTTATTAGATTTACGTATCAGACATGATGGCAGTTGTACTGTTGATGATGTTCTTGAGATTTTCAAAACAAAAGAAAATATATGTGATATTTCTGAATCACGAACTGAACCTAATCCAGTATATGGATCTGATGGTAAAAAATATGCAAATCCTTTTATTTTTCTTTGCAAAAAATTAACGAAAGATCCAGGTACATTAGTTTTTATTATTGAAATTAAAAATATATATATATTCAAATATAACAATTGAAGTTTATTTGTGTTTATATTTTTTATAGAACTTCAAGCTGTATTTGAGGGGGAATCCAGTTTATTTACTTATCAAGCTTGTCTTCGTGCATGTGGAAACGATTCGTATTGTAGACGAACTGGTGAAAATAAACGCGGCATCGAAAACACAAATAACAGTCAAGTTTGTGGTTATGATGGAATTACCTATGAAACCTACGATCATCTTATTTGTAAGACTCATCGAGATAGACGTACGTTATGTTTCCGTATTTAATAAATATTGTAGGAAATGAAAACAAAAAGGAAAAAAATTAATTTAAATAATAAAATAATTCAATTGTTATTTTATGTTTGTTATCTAAGATTTGCATTTCAAGCATCACGGACAATGTCGTGGACCAAATGACAACCCTTGTGGGTCAGTGCATTACTATCAATCTCAATTTCCAATTTGTGCAAGTAACAATGTTACATACGTCAGTATAGAGGCTATGTGGTGTGTCAATCGTCAAACAGATAATGGTACAGTTTTTTTTTTTCGTTTGTTTGATATTTATTGAATGCAAGATTGGAATATAAATGTTGATGAACATTTATGGAAATATATGATGATATAACTGAGTGGTATATACAGTCATCAAATCAACTATAAATGTTTGGAATGATGTAGGGAAAATTATTAGAGAAAAACCTTGAGTTAGATTCTACATTGTACTCTCAATTTGATGCAAATCAACTCTTTTGGCTCATTAGCCCTGTTACTTTCTCGATTCTCATACAGTTGTGAGTAAAAGTAGGTTGCATTTGTAGGTAAAAGTCGAGTCTGTTGTGTATAAAACATGATGATAATATAAAATATACTCATATCTATATATATTTCACGTAAATAATTATTCTACTGTAAATAGTAAGGTTAATAATGCCATGGTGTATTTAATTTTTTTTTTTTTGTCCATTATAACTATAGTGAACTGAATTAAATTATTCAAATAATTCCTACAAGTGCCCAATAAAATAACAAAAACTCTTGTTTAAATTATTCATCAATAAATGAATTCATTTATTTTGTCTAAATAATAAATTTTTCTTCTTTTTTTATTGAATTTTGCAGATTTTTATCTACTTCATGATGGACCTTGTCTTGATTCGAAATAATTTACAATGTAATAATTGCAAAACAATAGAGAAAATCAAATTAGAAATATTTACAACTTTTTTTTTTTTCTACATCAACTTCCGTAGTTTATGGTAAATATATCATACAGACATGGCCAAAATGAGTATAGGAAAGCTAACATGAAATAAAAATATTGATAAATTCACACGGATATTCCTTGGTGTTGATGACCATGAATTTACCATACAATATAAGGAACTGAGTTAATTGTAGTTTGTCTTTTTTTTACACATACATTCACTTCCGTCAGCACAAACAATTGATAGTATATGTATTTTGATATATTTACATATGTTCTTAACTGTACATATGTATATAATAGTGATACATACTTGTCAGTAGAACCCAAGTATACAATGGAATACAGATTGAACCAGAATACAAATTTATTATGCCATTATTTACTTCATATTCTTTTTTTTTTTTTTTTTTTTAAATTTATAACTATGATACCCGGTATTCATAATAGTAATATTATTTATTTATATATTATACACATGGATTATTTAACGATACATATTCATTCCTTATTCATGATTATAAAATAAAAAACAAAAAACAAAAAAAAACATTAAATATTTCATTTTGTGTATAGAGGAATTCTCACATAATTTTTTTGATGATCAAGATGTTTATGTATTTTTGTAACAAGTTTTGCCATGGAGAACCTTCGAATTTTTTATTTGCTTAATATAATTAGGTTCATAATTATCGTGGTGAACTTTTAAAATGCGAATGATACACCTGGAATGGAAAAAAAAAAAAAAAAAAAAAAAATTTGTTTAATCATACAATGTATGTTATTATTGATTGTAGAAGATGTGATTAATGTACCTTTGACTCACGATATAATCGTGAGAATATTTATTTGAATAAACACAAATGGTAGAAAAAAAAAACATAAATGGAATAAAAACAGGAAATGTTTTTTTTTTCTTTTTAAATTAATTAATTTTTTCCTTTCTTCCTATTTTATAAAGATAATTGTATAGGTTTCATTAAATAATTCATTTTTTGATAATATTTTGATGATGAATTGTTCAATAAAAATATGTATAAGATAATGTGGTGTGTAAATTGAAATGATGATATTGAAATTGTTGATAAATCGCGTTCAATCGGTGTCACAATGATATTGAATTTCATCAGAATTATTGTTTTGTGTACATGGAAAAACAAATATTAATTGTGAATTCATATAATATATACACACATTGGAATAATCATGAATTAAAATCATTTAAAAATCAAACCACAAGAATATTGTATATATATATATATATATATATGTATAAAATAATCATATCAATGTCTTCAATCAATTTAAATTTGAATTGTCATTGCCAAACATTTTACAATTTAATTTTGATATTATATATATATATATATATTTACGGCTATATTTATCATGTAAATATATTATTTTACACTCATACATTGAGTTATTGACTTTTAAATTGAGGGTCAAGTCTATTTCCGTGTTCTCATTACAGACAATGCTTTATTATTATTATTATTAATATTATTATATTTTTTTTAAATCAATTAATTTAACGAAAAATATCACCAGTACAATTATTTTATATTTATTCATTTATGATTATAAATATTCATGTTTCAGGTCACGTACAGTCACTTTATTTATATATAATCAATATAATATTGATCCAATACAAAATGATAAAATAAATTATTGACGTCATTTAATTTATTTCAAAAACAAAAAAATTGTCTTTGTCTCATTGACTATGATGAAAATATAAAAATTAAAATGATTATTTGTTGTAAATTTCGATTATATATTAAGTGAAATAAATTTGTAATTTATTTTTTTATTAATAATTGATTAATCATTGAATCTTGGAATGACACAGACAATGTGATGTTTTGTGAAATCCCTCATGTGTTGTATAGTGTGTATAAGCAGTTTTACAATTATATTCGTTGAAATAACCGTGTCCCGATTGTTGTGATACAATTATCGTGCTTGTACAGCGAAAAATGAGAAAAAAATTTTAAAAAATAAATAAAAAATAAATAATAATATACAATGATAATATTGTTTTCAACAATTATTTTTATTTTATTTATTTATTTATTTTTTACTTTTAAGAAAGTGAATGGTATAAAACTTTGATACTATGTAGAGTAATAATAATCACACAGAATTTCCTGAAATTAAAATGAATTATCATCACTTATTTATCTGTCATTATTTACACGAATACGTATAAACATTTGTATATATATTTATTTATATTTTTTTGATATAATTGTGAAATACTTTCTATATAATCACAGTGAGTGTTAATTAATTAAATTGAGTTGATAGACGAATTGTGTGTATGATAAGAGAAAAATAAAAATCTGTTATATTATTATGAATTATAATTGTAATGTAGTGATTATAAAGGTCAAAAATATAATTTTATATTCAAATAATTTTTATTTGGTGAAGATAAAAAATCATATTGATGCTGTTTTTTTTTTTTTTTTATTGTACGGTCGTGAAATAATTTTCTGTCTAACGAAACAATAATAAAAGATCGAATTTTTGTGGTGTAATTCGATTAATAATTTTGATTGATTCTGCAATTAAAAATTAATTGTATATTTAATTAAGTATTTTAGTGTATTTTTATTTGTCATTTTCTAATGTATGTTCGGTAGTACGATGTAACATTACACTTTGCTACATTTTTTATCTGGTCATTGAACTTAATTCTCATTAATGCCAAATAAACGGGTAAATAATTTGAAATATTTCGTTATGAAATACTCAACGATTTGTAGGTAATTTAAATATATTGAAAGAATACCAAGTAATTTTTCTCATTGAATTTATTGAATAATATTTAATATCATCAATTGTTATGTAACATGAAATCATGGATTTTCAAGATAAATGATTTTATAGCGTGTGAAATGATCGATGATATTTATTTTGCGTGAAGTAAAAATAATAATTTTCAATCAGGTCTAATTATCAAGTGAGAGTTGAAGTTGAAGAAAAATTATTATACAAAAATTAGAATTAAGTAATTTTGTAATATATAATATAAATTATTTATCATATAATTATTTATATGTAGATTTATATTAACATTTAATTCTCAATGAGTCTTCCTTATTGCAAATTTATCTTCAATGATAATGATAAAACCACAGGAAATATTCAATTATTCAACACGTACAAATGACAGTGAGGAAGATTCAAGTTATGGTAGTATCACGAATTATTGCATTGCTTATAGAATCAAATAAATGCGACAATATATTTTATTGTCAAGGTAAATTGTCATTATATCAATGACCTCCTACACATGAGACATAATATGAATATCAAATAGCGACTACTGTGATGCTTTGATTTGTGGTTTATATCCTGTTTTTTGGATCATTGACAATGTTCTGCTATGTTTCTGTCATTGTTAACACGAGGTCTCATAACATGTGACTTTTAGAAACAAAACAAACAAAGAAAACCTGAAAATCCATATCCATATCCTTTAGGCATCTGCAATAATCACTATGTGAATGATATATATTAAATTTTATTTTATTTTATGTATTTATTTATTTATTTTTTTTTTTCAAGTGGAGTTGATAAAAAAAAAAAATGATAAAAATTTTAATTACTTCTGTATATGTTATGTTGTGCAGTTCTACTTCTTGACTTGTACAATATTTTTATACACTTTCCAGTCTTTACATGCTCCGACGAGTCGACAATTTTCTCGATGAGTGGACACAACTATGAGGAAAAAAAAATATACAATATTAATTTTCACTAGTATTATTTATACTTATGTGTGTAAATGAGTTACTTCATGAATTTATTATGATAAAATTTCGTATTTTTTTTTCATTATATCGTACGAAAATCTTGTGATTTATTAAATTATTTTTCCAATATTCTTTAAGATTGATTGGATTAATACTAAGAATTAATTTTCAATGACGACAAAAATGTTGAGTGATAATATTTTAACTTGATTTTTTATTTATTTATTTATTTATTTTCAATGAATTATCAACTTAATCATAAAGCAGCATCACATAATTATCTATATAATTAATGGAAAATATTGTGATTATTGACACGATAAAAAAAAAAAAATATCTCTATTTACTTTTACTTTTAAATAAATAAAATATTTATCATCATAGAATAGATTAATTATTTATTTATAAATGAATTATATTATTTTCTAATGATTTATTTATCTCACATACAAACTCACTTGTATTATATTTTTTGAAAATATCAAAAGTCATAAATATAACCGTGATTTTACAATAAATTATCAATGCACCATTATCGTGTCACAGATTATTGACCCTGAAAATAAAATTAGATACATAATATCATCATCTCAATTGTTTTATTTTTAACTCATTGCTGTGCTACATCTCCCCCTCTTTATATAATATAAAAAAATTTGTTTTTGTCTTTTTTTAGTTTTCATTATAAAAAATAAATTTTCAGTCATGTCACATAAATAATAATAATAATATATTATAATTAATGCATTGAGTGGAACAAATAAAGAGTTTATTAGAATTTTATTCTATTTATCAATGGAAAGTTCAATGTTCATCTTCAATTATATGTTACACGTCATCTTCAATTTAATTCACAATATCTCAATGATATTTATATATTTTCTCATTGAATACGATGGAAAAAATGTGTAATGTGAAAGTACACACAGTTATACGATTTACAATTTTACCATGGAAATAATATAAATATTTATAGAATTTTTTTGATTTCACCGTTGGTACCTTTACTAATGCAGGACAATAGTGTGATGTATGCAATGTATATATATTATCAGTATCAGCTGCGCGTCAATTGTAAATTGATCGTTGAACGTCGGGAATGTACGGAATAACTCGTGTTTGCCCGTGACCTAGGGCCGACCCACTTCGAAGCTTCATATTATTTTGAGAAGCCGGCGGAATACGTCCACATTTTGTTACAAATAAGTTCGTTGCACTGTCATAGTAAAAGAAATAAAATAATAATTATCAATTAATTAATAATACAATAAAGAACGTGACATTAAAGATAACAATAAATTATATTAGAATTTTTTTCTGTTTATTTGTTGATGCGTGTAAATTGTCAATGAAAATGTATCAGTGCATTGTCGTTCATTAATAAATTATATTTCTTTGTTTGTTTGTTTGTTTTTTTTTTTTTTCTTTTCAATTTATTTGTATCAAATTGGTGAATGAAAATTCATCATGACATCATTGATAATTAATGACAGTGATATGGATGATTTTATATCATCAGGGGTATGTTTATGTTATTATATATCTTAACCTTGGCCTTGATAAAATTAGTAAAAAAAAAAAAAAAAAAAAAAATTCACGTAAATATGCACTGCTATATATATATATATATTTTTGTTTTTATTTTTAGATAAATGTCAAAACTAAGTGAATAATGAGATGATTATCTTCGAAATTTTTCAAGGATAATTTTCACTAGATTTTGAAAATAAATCTTTTTTTTAGCTTTGATAATGATTACGACAATCACTAGAATACGGTTAATATTATTGTAGTAGAAATTCCTCTGTAACGGTGGTATGTCGTGGTTTTTTTTTTTTTTTTTTTTTTTATGTCATAGACAATAATAAAATTGAAGATAAGAAAAAAAATAAAAAAAAATTTGTCCAAAATAATAGAAAATATTATTTATATATTTATAATTGAATTTTATTCTTTATTATTTCTCTTGTGTGATTGTTTTTGAAATAATAATGTACAGTAATACTGTCTATCGTACATGCTAAATATAAAAATTTTATACGTATTTGTGGGCATCTGAGAAGAGCGCATAACGGGAGGCTGCACGCGGTTCGTTATTATAGATGTAAAGTGAGAGCGGCTTCTCTACATATAAAGGAGCGTTTGCGTACGAATATTATTCAGTCTTCTTCCAACCGTGCGTCTACGTTGTTTCATTTTGTTTTTATTTGCTGTCATTAAATTCTCGTATTGAAATAAAAAAATAAAAAAAAATTAATAACTAATAATAAAAAAATATTTATTCAGTATAACGCAATAGAAAAGTTTTTCGTCTATTTATTTCATTTTATTTTATTTTTTTCGATTATCTTTATTATTTTGTTTTTTTTTTTTTTTCATTTTTATTGCTTTTTTTCTTTTTTTTTTTCTTTTCCCACAACTTCTAGAAAATTATTATATTAATTACTTCACAATATATTTTGGATACGTGTGACGGTGAGTGATTCAGTGGTCTGTCGATTATTTATAAACTCAATAGCAAGAAAAAAAAAAGAGAAAAAAAAAAATTAAAAATACAGAACATCATGAAGAAAATATTTATTCGATATAATTATCTAATTTTCAATAAATATTCAATCACTCCAATAAATATAACAAATTAAATATAATTATATTTTTTTAATTTCAATTGAATTATTTTTAACGTAAAATCAATTGTCACTATTGACAGTAAATATTTTGAATATTAACCAACAATAACAATAATAAAAATAAAAAAAATAATAATAAAGAGGAAATATAAATAAATAAAATTTATCATGAAATTTTATTACACGTGTGAAATAATTATTCATTGTATATTGAATTTACTTCATAAAAATAAAAAGAAAAAAAAAAAAAAAAAATTATTTGGTCGTCGTCGTCGTCGTTGGGAGAGGGGAATACAGACGAATGGTGCTATTTTTATTTCAGATAGCACCAATTGCCCAAGAGGAATCGACTCCGTTAGATATGGAGCAGGGAACTATATCAATTGTGACACCAAGTAGCGTCGCAGAAAATACAAATGGAAAAACAAAAGCAACGATAACACTACCAACAGCGGCACGAATAAGTAATGCAGCAAGAATAAAAGCACCACGTAAGTAAACTAAAAAATATATAAATAAATAAATAATAACAATAATAATAAATATATAATCATTAATTATTATAATAAATTTTACATATTTGATAATAATATTGTGTACATATGTAATAATTAATTTAAATAACTAAGTAGGAGTGTTATAAAATTTAAGAATATTTCTGAATATATGTTAATTATCGAAAGTCATCATCAATATATATATATATTTGTATAAACTACGATTCTACACATTAACGGTGTTGTTACTCAAGAATCACGTGACAGATATTTTTGTGAAGGATACGAGGAAGACGTGGAATTGGAAAGATATACGATTTGCTCGAATGCAGAATATAAATCGCCACCATCATTTATATGGTTAAATCCAAGTGGAAAGTTAGAAATGTCAGGGAAGTAGGTGCGTGAACTCACGGTCGTTGACATTATTACAATGTTAATGGACATCACCTAAATTATTGTATATATACATATATATAAAAAATATACATATTTTTTTAATCGCATAATTATACATAACGAAAATTTTTGGTAATGATATTATAATATATATATATATTAATTTATTTATTTATCTTATTTTACTATGCGATTTGGAATAATTTCAAATGCTTCTGTGTTTCACTGTCAACATTTTTTTTTATTTTTTATTTTTTATTATTGTTTACGACTATTGATAAGCCTAACACAGTTATGCAGTGATTAGATATTGTGTGCGATTGAATTAGGGTTATTAATATGTTAAATTCTATATACGTACACACATATTTTAAATGTAATTAAATAAATGAAAATAATAAAGATAAAAAATTAAAAAAAAAGAATGTCAGATGAGACTTTACATTATCATGATTGATTACTTGAATTATATTTTAATCAGATTATACTTCAAGTAGAATTTGAATTTAATAAAAAAATATTAAATGATTTTTATAAAGATGATGATGAATTTTTTTTTTTTTTTTGTCGTTTATATGAATTGCGTTGAATTCGATGACAACTCGTGGGATGTCCGTTTCTGAATGCCCTCTCGTATTTGACTTTTCTATTACTTAATATCCGTTTTCATATTGATCCGTCGGATGTTGCGCACCATTTCAACACTATCTCATATCAAATGTATACATTGCAATTTGTGTTTGTATTTTTTTTTCTTTTTGTTCTTTTCATTTGTTTCGTGTCTGTTGGATAGAGAAAGTGCGGGAAAGAAAAAAAGAAAAAAAATCAACATTGAATAAAACATACATTTATATTCTCAAATTTATCTCTGCAAGTAAATTGAGAAAATTTTGCACATCCGGTTTATATTTTTCTTTTGTCTTTTTTAAATATTAATTACATTCAATGAAAGTAGATTTCCCAAAGATATTATATATATATATATATAGATTTACGATTTTATTGTTCTTCTTTTACAACAAACTTTTGATTTAGCATATAAAATTCATGATGTTTTGTTTATTTTATTTTTCACTGTTTTTTTATTTTTTATTTGTGATATTAATAGAAAATGAGATGGGGGAAGTCTCACGTGTTTTGTCAAGTTATATTGTTAAAAAATAATTTTACTTTCTCGCTCTATATATAAAATTACAAAAGTATAAAAATAATTATAATATTTTTAATGTAATTCGATTCTCCATTTAATAATTTATTCTTCTTTTTATTCATTTAATTCTTAATTTTTATTTTTTTCTGTTTATTTATTTATTATTATTATTATTATTTGTTTCTGTTTTTATTTTGTACGAATAACAATGCTTTCTATTATTGTAGTGTATACAAATTCAGGTTGAACGAGTTTTATTCTTATATTTATGTATCCACATAAACGTTATGTCTTCAAGAAAAGAATGGACAGTTGGTAATTTGTAAATTTAATCACCGTGCAGCCAAATTATTTCGTAACAATTTTATTTTGCCACAAAAATTATATATTTTACTATTATGATATCTCTCTCTTTCTTCCGTCTTGCCAGTTATTATACATTTCTATTAATCGTTAATTTGTTTCTTTCTTCATTTTTTTTCTTTTTTTTTTTTGTCTTTTCCATTTAATTTTTCTTTGTTAAATTCTTTTCTTTATAATTATTCGACGGTAAATGCAACGTCAACAATTTGTTTTGTCATTTTATTTATAACTTGATGAATTTAATATGTACTTTTTTATTATTTTTATATTTTATTTTTTATTTCTATTTCTAATTCCATACACGAAACTATTGAAACAATGACATTTGTGACAGTTAAAAAATTTCAATTGAATGTCCAACTAATTTTTCGCTCAACATTTACAATCATAAAAAATATAAACTTATTACTTTTAGTCGTATACATTTTAAAATGTAATATATAGCTAACGAGTTTATTACATAATTATCACGTGAAAAATTGATGCTCATTGTGTGTACCATCTCGGTAATACTAAACAAATTTTTATGCTAATTCCAACTCAACTGTGCAATTCGTAAATATAATATAACTAGTTGATAGATATAATAATTAATTGATTAATTAATTAATTAATAATGAAGATGAAAAAAAAAAAAAAAAAAAAAAAAAATTGTAGGTAGACGATGAGTGACATTTTCAATAACCAGTCAATTTAATATCAAAAATTATCAAAAATTATTATTATTACTTGTCTCGTAATGAGAAAAAAAATTTTTTAATCTCTCATTTTTTATTTTTTATTCTTGAATTATAATAAATAACTAGTTGTGAATTATTATGCGATATTAAATTGTGCCACTGTAATGCAAAATAAATTGGTAAATTTTACGTATAATTTTGTTGATGAAACGGGTATACATAAAAGCATAACTCAATTGATGTTGAGGAAGAAATAAACCATAAAGACAGGGCATTCACACTCATGCTATTACGCTTGAACTTGACCCACTGTCACACTTGTAACCTTCCTCTGATATTTATATATACGATATATATGTATATATATATATATATATATACGATTTGTCACCATTTTATATGACCATTAGAAAATATAATTTGCTACGTATAAAATATACTTATTTACATATTCTATCGTAATAATATTTCGAAATATTTATCAATTATAAATATTTACATTAATTCAAATTCATCATGTTTATGTGTAGAAATTATTATCTCATAATTTGCAATGTTCATATGGTTGGAATAGAAAAAAAAAAAAAAAAATTATTTCAATATTTCAAATATTGATGGAAATATTTTTTTTTTGTTTTTTTTTGTGTTTACTATTTCGTGAATTTATATTTCAATTGAAATATTTATTCTATAATAATTTTTATTAATAGATGGGACCATACAATTTGGTTAAATCACGACTAATAATAGAAAGGAAAAAAAAAAAAGAATAATAATAATAAAAATAACAGTTTCATACAATATTTGTGGTATACAATTCGTTGATAATAATTGAGGAAATAATTTTTTGTGAATATGATTAATGGGTTTTACACCGAGAAAACACTCTTTTAATGATACCTTGATGACTTTTTTTTTTTTTTTAATATTGCAAAATAATCGTTTCTTAAATAATAATAAATAAATGACGACATTGGATTTTTACGTAATACGGAAATGCGAAATATTACAGATAAAGCTATTCTCAAAGAATTAATTTTATTTTATCCTCTTCCTCATCTTCTTATTTAAATTACAAGAGTACGGGGTTACAATGAAATATACTGCAGAAATTGTGTTTGATAGCAGTCGAGACAATTGCTAGTCGGTACAATATCGGCGTGAATTTAAAGCGACTGCTGTGCCCGAGCTATTTCCCATTTACAACAGAACCAATAACAATTAACATTTGAATAATTATAAAGAAATGAATTTATCAACAATAGGTATGCACCACAAAAATAATATATAAATATAAATGAAAACAAAAAAAAAAAAAAATAAAATAATAATTAAAGATAGAACAAGAGTCAATAAGAAAAAGGAAAAAATTTTTTTTTTTCTTTTTAATCCATTTATTTGTACTATACTTTCTAAATTTAGATCAAATAATAATATATTTTTCTTTTTATTATTTCATTTTATTTTCACTTTTTACTACTGATAAATCTATCTCTTATTGCTTTCGCGATTCACTTAATGAGTTCGAGAAACTCTTGATCATAATTACAACTTATGAGTGTGCCTGTATGTAGCAAAGCAGAGTAGACTTCATTTTGTATTATTCATTAATAGTTATAGAGATATCATCGAGAAATGAGTTGAAATTGTGAGAAAAAAAAAAAAACAAAAAACTATGGCAATAAAAATAATAATCGAACGAAAGGTATAGAGAGAAAGAGAGAGGGAGTAGAAAAAAAAAATGATGAAGAAAAAGGATATAAAGAAAATTCATGATGAACATCGTCGTGTTGCAAAAAGCACATTCACCTGAGAAACTTCTTCAATTTGATAGGAGCGGACTTTCTTAACAAACTCTATATATAATTATATATTATTACTTTCATTTTTCTCTAACTGAAATTCCACGATGAAAATTATATATAAAAAAAGTCAATTGAAAAAATAATTTATTGAATCTTTTTCCCTTTTTCCCTTTTTTTTTTTTTTTTTTTTTTTTTTTCAATCCAAAATTCTTTATTATTTCATATAATATTTAATAAAATAATTATTTTTATAAATGATATTTAATGTATATGGAGTATTATTATTATTTAATATATTAATTACAGAGTTCAATTTGTTGATATTGTGATTTTGTGTCTGATAATCTGTATATAACCGCATATATTTGTTCATGTTAATTTTAGGTTGACTGTCATCAAAATGTTGTATATTATTATTATTTTTTTTTTTTCTCTTATAATTCAATTTAATTTAATGTGAATTTACAATTTTATTTTATAAAATAATTACAAAATATCCAATTGAAATAAAATAAAACATGAAATACTTTGAATATTAATAAATTATATTTAATTATAATTTTATAGTGTAATAAAAATATTTATTTATTTATTATTTTATATTACAGGATTGAAAAGTTTGCTACAAGATGAGTGTTCAGCTTGGGAATTGACAAAAAGTGGTTTGGCTGAATTTATTGGCACTGCGATGCTCGTATTTTTGGGATGCACAGGATGCATTGGAAGTTTAGGAAATCAACCAGAATTACTTCAAGTCTCTCTTGTATTTGGTTTGGCTGTTATGCTCATTATTCAGGTAATAAAATAATATTTATTATATTATTCATTTATATAAAATATATTTAATTAGAATTTAATTCAATTCAACTGATGATATATTTAATTGTCTATCATAAAATTTTTCATTGTATTTTTAGAGTATTGGACACATAAGTGGTGCTCATATAAATCCTGCGATCACTGTTGGAGCTGTTGTGATGGGAAAAAAATCACTTATGGCAGCGTCAGTTTACATTTTTGCTCAATGTCTCGGTGGATTTTTGGGATATGGTTTGCTAAAAGTAAAATTTTCATTATTTATATCAAATAAAAGAAAATATATTTGTGGATTTATGAATTTAACTAATTTTTTTTTTCTTCATCTTTGTTTTTGTTTTTTTGTTTTTTTTATAATTGAAGATTATTACGCCTCAGAAACTTTTATTCGGTGCCAATGGCCCGTCAACAGCTATCAGTTTCTGCGTTACCGATCTTCATGTAGATATATCAGTGATTCAAGGTTTCCTGGGTGAATTAATAGCAACCGGAATTTTAATGTTTATGACTTGTGCTATTTGGGATGTTCGCAATGAGAAAAATACGGATTCAGTAGCAATTAAATTTGGATTGACTGTATCTGTACTTTGTATGGTAATGGGTCCACACACTGGATGTAGTTTAAATCCCGCACGCTCATTGGCACCAGCAATATGGAACAATTATTGGAGTCATCATTGGATTTATTGGTTTGGACCAATCGGCGGTTCACTTCTTGCATCGGTTGCGTATCTATCAATTTTTTCACAAACAAAATGTTGTTTGTCTGATCGTACATCAATTCCTGAAACCAGTACGCAAGCACAAGTAAGAATTTTAACAATATGAATAATAATTTTATTCATTAATTCATTCATTCATTTATTTCTCCCATTAAACTGATAATACTTAATGTTTTTATTATTCCTTTTTTTTTTTTGTTTTTTTTTTCTTTTTCTCGTATTTAGATTTGAGTTCATTCAAGTAAATTGTGGTTTTGCATTTTGTTCTTGTGATTAATAATAACGTAATGGCGAATGGTGAAAAAGTGAAGATAAAAAAATAAAAATTGAATTAAATTAAATTGAAAAAAAAAAAATAATAATAATAATAATAATAAAATAAAGTTTTTTTTATCCTGAAAAATTCTCAACGACGCCAAAGGATAGAATCGTAAAAGTGAATTACGAGTGAGAAATAAGAATAAATGACAGTGGTGGAGGGAAGATGAAAGTAGGTGGACCAGGAGGAAGTGGAATAAAGACTAGATTGAAAGGGAGTACGATATATAAAGAGTTTCGATGAATCGAAAAGCTTTCAAAGGAATTTTATCTTTCTTCACCATACGTTTTCATCCCCACATGAGATTTTGGACTTTGTAACCGTCTGAATTTATTGTCGTCGTACAAAATTCATGCTGACTAATTTAAAACGAAAATTGTACTTATATATTACATGTTTATACATATATATTTTTCGTATTGTGTATACTTTGTAAGCATAAGAAAATTGAAGAGCAATCGATTGTAGATTTCAAGGTTGAAAATATCGAATTGTATTAAGATAATTATTTATAATTTGCAAAAAAATAGTATAATTAATGATTTAATTTTATAGTTTAGTTATATTTAATAATTATATTTGAACAAGTTTTTTTTTTTTTTTTTTTTTTTTTCTACATATTAAAAAAATATTTTTTGTAAAAATGAATATTAAAAAATAATTTGTTATGAATAATCATAGTTAATACCATATATATTTTTAATTTACATAATGTTTAATCAATTTCTAAAATTATAAAATTAGTACCTGCTACGCATTTAAACTTGAAGATAATTTTAATGACGCGTCTCGTTGAAGACACAGCGTCGAAGACAAGTTTAAAGTTTTAATTGTCCTTCACTATATATATATATTACATCTGGTATATAGTATTAAAATACAGCTGTATACACACAATATTCGCTCTGTAAGGTTTTGCAGCGAAGGCACAAGAGCCATCACAAATAGAAAATTTATATATACACACACACATCAATTTAAATATGTCGGGTTATTTCATTTACCATTTCAATTGATTATGAAATTATCGCGATTGACATGATATATATTATTATCTTTAGAAATTCTTTTTTCATTTTTTTTTTTTGTCATTTTTAGTTAAAAATGAAGGAAGAAAAAAAAATTAATAAATACAATGTCATGTATTTTTTTTCATGGATTATTTGTGTTGGAATATATTATTATTTATTAGTTATTATGTAATTATACTATTGATATGTAAATAATTATAATCAATAATATTTTTGAATATAAAATTACGTATTAGTTCATTATTAACCATTAAAAATAATCGT
Source organism: Dinocampus coccinellae (assembly GCA_963920625.1). Classification (NCBI taxonomy): domain Eukaryota; kingdom Metazoa; phylum Arthropoda; class Insecta; order Hymenoptera; family Braconidae; genus Dinocampus; species Dinocampus coccinellae. Next base: position 9,045,478 of record OY987186.1, read on the forward strand.
GTTGACAAATTGAATAAGAGATTCATTTATTCATGACAATTAGAATGAAATTAACGTAGCAAATGTTTAATAGCTTAACAATTATATGGTTGGTGTAGTAATGGGAGTTTGCATTTTGCTGAGTTTCTCATTATTCAACAGTTTTCCCTCTCTCTATCATTCTCATCTTGCCTGTTCTCATATATTGTATTTATAATCCATTCATTTGTCACTTATTTCTCCACATATGCTGACTCCTCATTGTAACTTATTATTCAAAACTATCACAATAAATTTTATCCCAAATAAAATTGTATTATAATTATTGAATTCTATACTCATCAAATCATGATAATATTTTTTATACCTATCTAAATGATCAAAATGATAAATTAAATTGATAATGTGATGAATTACATTGTCAAAAAAAAAAAAAAAAAAAAAAATCATTTTCGTTAATCATTTTGAATACAAAAAAAAATTTAATTTTATTATGTATATATATATATATATATATATATATTTTTTTTTTCCTCCCACTTTTTGTTGTATGTTAAAATTGTCAGTACAAATACAAATGATAGTGGTAGCGAAAGAGAGGGAGCTTGACATTAAATCCACACAACCCGAAGTGAATGGTGCGTATATACATTCTCTTGATGATAAAACTGCCAACTGTACGTTGGTACTTTATACGAGTAGAGTGTGACAAACGACAGTGCGACGTTCACATTACATATACACTAGTTTTATCTGCATTCTTTATATTGAATGAGAACGATAAATGATATTAAATGTGAAATAATTTTTGTGAATTAGCGATTGGAAATTTTTTATTATTTTTTTTTTTTATTTAAATTTTCTTATTGTGCCACGTATTATTCACGTATATTATTATTAGAAATAAAAATGCCAAGTAGTGATATAAAAACAAGTACGTATATTTATTTTTATTTATACAATCAAATTTTGTATCAATATTTTTTATATTATTTATATATTTATTTTTTTTTTTATGAATATAATTGAAATTATTTGAATAATACAATGCGTGAGTTTAATTAATTAATTTTTCAGTAGATTGAAGAGATGAATTGAAGTTTACTCGTCAATTTCAAAAAGAGATTTAAATTTAAAGAGATGAATAGAGAGAGAGAGAGAGTATATACATAATGAATAATAATCTCATGATGATTACGCTAATTGAAATAGAGGAAGAAAGAAAAAAAAAATAATAATAATAAATGAATGAAAAAAAATCTCTTTAGTTAGTTTACCTTAGCTTCATTTTACTTTATCATTTTCTTTTATTTCAGACTATCACATTCGAATTGCATGATTAAGTGGGAATTTATTCAATTTTTTTTGTTTTTTGTTTTGTTTTTTTTTTTTTTTTATCGATAAATTTTACATTTGCATTTTCACGTTAATTGTATATTTAATTGGTATACAGCAACAATAAAAGTACAAAAGAAAAATTTATTTTTCATGCAGAATAATTTTTTTCAGTATAATATCTCATATTTGTCCTATTTACGTCAAGATATTTGCTGTCAATCAGCGCAGATGAGTGAATATTTCAATGTCGAGTTATGTGAAAATGCAAATTTCAACAAAATATTTTATATTTTCATTATCATTGCACAAATCTATCTAAACATTTATATTCACACGTTACCAATCGAACGTGTTAATGATTGAATATCGAATTAAATTAAAAATTTACAATAGCACCACGTTAAATATATTTATGTAAACATAAAAAGCTCAGATTTTGACCCTATCGATTACATATGTATTTAATGACTTGCAACTTTTCCAATAAAATTGATATCACTCAATAGTTTAAATGTTCATTGTTGGAATTAAATTATCGAGTTATCTTCCATTTAAGCACATCCCGTTTATTTCCTCACCATCACCAATTACACTCATACTCTGCCCTTCCCACTGTCTTATCATTCATCAAGATTTGTAAATGATAATAATTAATATAATAAATTATTCATTCATAATATTTATTTTTCTTATTTTTGTGTTTGATTCATATCTACGTGTATGTCAAATAAAATTGTACATACCAATTGTGATTAATTGAATGTTAAAATGATAAAGGAGTGATATATATATTGTTAAAGACGAACTTTGTACAAAAACAATTTGGCATTTGCGTGTCCTAGATCGAAAGATTAACCAATTGGTATACGGATATACGTGCAGACATCAAGATTGTTTTGCAACCTTCCTCATGTCATCTTTCACAATAGATTGATTGTACCGCTGCTACAGTGTATCTAATTTGTCATTATATCTGTAAGGACTTGGTCTTGTATTACTCGTAATAATCAACACCCAATCTTCAATGATTATTATTGTTCAGTCGGTCTAGCTTAATATCACGAAAATATCACAATTTGAGTTTAAGCAGTCAATAATTATATAACCAATTACAATTTTTTATAAATAAATTTCATCGCAATTTATATTGATTGTCTGTAATATTTGATTGAAGAAAATAAGATAATAAATACGAAAATAAATAAATAAAAAATGAAAAATAATGATATTAATTGACGATTGAGTTCAATATTGATAAAATATTTTTCTTTTATCTTATGTTTATGTTATAATAAATGACGTTGATTTTAGTATAAGTGATAAATAACAAATAAAATTATCACATTTCACATACTTGGCATCATATTAATAAATAAATAAATATATAAATGAATTAAACTACATAAATAAATTCTTGGTCTCGTGGATAATTAGTGTACATTAGTAGTTTCTGATATATTCAATTTCGTTGAATAATATTTTGATAATATCCAATATGAATATTTAAATGAACGAAGCAAGAAAAAAAAAAAAAAAAAAAAAAAAAAAAAAAATTGGATATTTAAAGTATTTTCAAATGGATAATATACAATTTTATTTACAAATATTACAATATACAATGAAAATTATTCCTGTCCAGAAATTATATACATTTTTTTTAAAATATATATAAGTCAATAATATACAATTTATCATAGATTTTTTATTTTTTTTTTTTTTTTTTTTTTTTTTTACGTTCTGCGTTAATATATAATGAGTACAATCAACGTCAAGAATTATTCATAAATAATATACAGATAAATTTTGTGACGATTATATATAATTAGTAGTGATAAAAATGATTAATGATTAATTATAAAAGTGCAATGAAGTATCAAAACATTTATATTAAATAAATAAAAATGATTTTATATGAATAATGAATAAATTATAATTTTTAATTAGTTAATTATAAATTTGTGTAAATAATTTTCTTTTTTTGTTTTCCAAGGATCAATCTTATATTGTACACTGCATGTATATACATTTATTATTTAATCCAAGGCAAAATTTTTAATGAAAAAAAAAAAATGAATAAATAATAAATATAAATTTTTTATATTCAAGTATAAATGACTAGAAATAAATATTTGTACAAGATATCATTATTCTTCATCTTTTTATTTTGGGTAAAATATGATAAACTGTTGAACGATATTCTAAATAATCATTGAAATAATTAATAAAATTTATGATTTAAATCTGAGTAATTTATAATTGATAATAATATTTCAAAATTTATAATATTGTGATAACAATTTTTTGTTTCACTATTTGATTTCATTCTATATATATATATATTTTTTTTTTTCTTCAGAATACCTAAATATGATGAATGGCGAGGGTAAAATTTGGGACACATTTCTGTGTGGTGTTGCTGAATTTATTGGCACAACAATGTTACTGTTAATAGGATGTGGTAGTAGTGTTGGTAGTATGGGAATTGTCCCATCATATTTACAAACAACATTGACATTTGGTCTGACAGTTATGGTGGTCATTCAAGTTCGTATTAATAATATAAAATATTTAAATTATATCACTATCCCAATAACATCAGGAAATATTACACAAATGCAATTTAATTCTATTCTATTTCAAAAATGTTCTTTGACAAGTTATTGATTGAATTATCGATAAATATTATCAATTAAATTATTGAATATATTATTGTAATTTTAATTGCATCAACTCATTATCAATATAATTGTTTTTTTTAAAATATTTTTAATGGAATTTTCCTCAACTTATCTACATTTACCCAATGTTTACTTGAAGCATTCCAAATTCCAAGTTATTTTCCATTATTTATTTTTTTTATCATTTTTTTTTTCTCTTGATAATAATCGTAGACGATAAATTTCTAGTGTTTCGGACACATCAGTCATGCCCATGTGAATCCAGCGATTACAGTTGGATCCATAGTATTGGGACAAAAATCTATAATTCAAGGTATAATTTATATTGTTGCACAATGTCTCGGTGCAATATTCGGCTATGGTTTACTCAAGGTCAGTAGTATAAATATATATTAATATTTATCACACACAATTTGTTATTACACTTGAATATATAAATATATAAATAATTAATTTAATATGTTTCTATAAAATATTTCAAATCATATTTGACAAATTTTTTATTTTATTATTTATGTTTAGTAATGATTTTATAAATAATCTGTTATTTTATTTCGAATTTAATGAGAAAATGAAAAAAAAAAAAAAATTACTGATAAACTTTTGCCACGTGTATTTTGTTTATGTTTCACAATCTCAATGTATAATATGGAATTGAAAAAAAAAAAAAACAACAAATTTATATACAAACGTAATTAATATATTTATTTTACATCAATGAATTCATTAATAGCTTAGTACACCAACGGGTATGCTGACTTATGGTGATCCTGAGACAGCCAAAAGCTTTTGCGTGACAAAGCTAAATCCAATGGTTTCACCTGTCCAAGGTTTAATGATTGAAATGATGGCGACAGTGATATTGATGTTTATAGCCAGTGCAGTTTGGGATAAACGCAATGAAAAAAATACTGATTCAACTGCATTAAAATTTGGTCTGGCTGTTACATGTATTGGAACAGTATTTGTTCCATACACTGGATGTAGTATGAATCCAGCGAGATCATTGTCACCAGCAATATGGAATAATTCATGGACTGATCATTGGATTTATTGGTTTGGACCGATTGCTGGTGGTGCATTAGGTGCATTTCTATATCGTGTGATATTTGGAATAAAAAATACTGTCAAAGTGATTAATACACCAGAAATTGTTGCACTGAATTGCGTTGATGTGGAAAAATCCGAAGTAAATGAATAAAAATAAAAAAAAAATTTAAAAAAAATTATAAATTCATACAAATTTATTTATTTTTTACTTTTTGAATTGTGTAAGGGTTTTTTGTTTGTTTGTTTGTTTTTTTTTTGTTTTCTCTTTTTTCCAATGTTTTATACAAAGCCGCGGCTTACTGTTGAAATTTTTATCTTTACGAGAGTAGTTTTGTCAAGTTCTTTCGGTACAACGACATTTTCTTCAGTAAAATTAATTCATAAGCATGCCCCACCCCCGTCTGTCTCGAACGTTCATGCACAGATATATAAAAATATACAGCTACCATGATAAATCCCTTGCGTTGCTCATCGTAGCCGCCAGTAGAAATTCAACGAAACTGGTTTTATACGTGGCGACTGCTATATACGGCACACGAAGGTTTAATGTCTCTGGCTTATCCGTTGATATAAATCTTCAAGTAGACCACCACCATCACCACCACTAGCCAGAATATTGTATTCCCCATTTCTCGCTGTATAACATGAGTATAACGATCCTCATCACACTATCATTTATGATTTTATCCACAATTTCCACGTTGCTGGTTTTTTTTACTTTCGTTTTTTTTCTCAAATTAATTTTCTCCAATTGCAATGCATGAAAAGAGAAAAACAACAACAATAACAACAAATAATTAAATTACACAATTATTATATAGTGTTGTTTATTAATTTATTGTGAGGAAATTATTTTTTTTTTAAAATTTTAAAATATTTGAGATTACTCTGATCAAATTGTAGTGTATAAATGTATAAATGAATAAATAAATAAATAAGTAAATAAATAAAGAATAATTAGAATTAGTAAAAGAGTACAAAGAGAATAGAAATGAAATTTTTGAAAAGTATTATGAAGATTTGAGAAATTTATCTGGTGTACATTTTATCAATGAAAAATAAAATAAAAAATACTAAATTTACACATCTAAATTTTTTCAATGTTTTACATCATGTTCTCTATCTCTATTTTTCTCAAACACAACATTTTACACATCATATCTAATATATATAAATAATTTTTATCTATCACAAATATATATATATATATATATAATCGATAAATAATTTTGTGTGAAAATAAAGTATATAAAAAAAAAGTAAAGAAAAATAATAAAACAAAAAATAAAAAATAAATTATAAATAAAAAATGTTTTATATAATTTTTATAAAATATATTTTAGTATATACTGTCGAAATAAAAAAATAATTCTTAATATTTATTTGTATACCTATCATCATTTTCTTAAATATAATTATATAAATTAATATTTTGACTATCAACTAAATTTAGATAGAACAATTTAGTTGTTCATTCGCGCGTATGTCACTTGCAAAATTGTGTTGGCGTATTGGGACTCCCAAATGCCTATACCACTCGTGGTACATTAACAATTCATCCATGTAGCCATACACATATATATATATATCCGCAATCTCTGTCGTAATTTCCGATCGGCATATACGTCACTTTGTCTCATGTTGTATATACAGCAATATAAATACCCCATTCACTGCTGCAGTAACTGCAGCGGTATAAAGTTAATATTGTTCTAATAGTAAATTCCAATATATGACAGATTAATTTCACTGTGGCTCTTTTATCATCTGATAATTGCTCTGTCGAAATACATACACGCACGTGTCAATATTTACTGTAATAATTTTCAATTATCGCGTTGATTGTCAGAATTTTTATTCTTCTTTTTTTCTTCATTAAATACTTCAATAAAATATAAATTCAATTTTTTCATTAAACAAAAATATAGATTTTTATAAAGCAATATATACATTTAAAAAAAAAAAATTTTTTTTTCCATTATTTATTGTGTACGTAAATGAAATGTTTTTTCGCGATAGCACGTATTTGTATGGTTGGTTTCTGCTTTTTATATTTATGTACATATACGTAATAAAAACAATCTCACACATTTGTCACATTCGTTGTGTGGTTTATCGTGATATTGAAAAAGATACACGGTACAGTTATTATTATTATTATTTCTTCTTCTCAATTGCTATTTTTTTCCCTATTATTATTCTTATTACTCCATTTTTTTTTTTTTTTTTTCTAGACATTTTCATTTTTCATATATCCGTAGGCTAAATGTCAGATGAAAAATATGTTTTTATAAAGATTATTATTATCATTGAAAAAAAAATTATTATAATTATTCCGACATTATATGCAGTATCACATCCTTTCTGTACACAATTATTTACGTTTACATTCAATATTTTCTAACTTTCATATTGACATTTTTCCGTTTTATTGTTTGTAGATGCGTGTGTGTGTGTATGTCTTTGGTATATTTGATATATTATCGAATGAAAATTCAATCGTGCGGCTATTATAATTTATCGAACCATATAATATCAATAGATAGAACACTCGATTGGAGTATATAATCCATTGTTACACGTCTGGTAAATAGTCTGCATTTTAATACCTCTACTGAGTACATACAAAAAAAAAAAAAAAATCCCACTGAGAAATTGTGAGTGAAGAAGAATTTATATATATTATATATGTGTATATATATATATATATATATATGTGGGAGTAGATGTCACTGATTCAATATAAATGGTGAGCTTTTGAAATCGTAAAAATGTTGAGAGATGTGATGGAACTATTGAAAATCAGGAGGAAAAAAAAAAAAAAAAAAAAAAAATGAAAAATAAATAAGTCGAAAGGAAGAGAAAAAGCAAAAATTAAAAAAAAAAGAAAAGATGAAGAATAATAGTGAAGTGTACGAAAGAGAGAGAATAAGAAATAGTTGAAGGCTGTATGTATAAGAACGGAAATAAAAGAGGAACAAAAAAAAAAAAAGTGGGGAGAATCTATACAGAGAGTGGACGGATGGTCACGTTTTCACTCGCAAGAGAAAAGTAATATTTCCGTATGATTTATATTCCGGATGGCGTAGCCCTTGTTAATAATTCAATTTTCAATCTGATCTTAATGCTTGACACAGCTTTTTTTTTTGTTTCTTCTACTGTGTTTCACACACACACACACACACACCTCTTATTATTGTATTTATTTTTTTTGTTTTTCCTGGATAACATCACTGTCAATTTTACGTTGGACTGTGTTTGTATGTCAATTCAGAAAGTACCTGGAAAATAATATTTATGAGGGATATTTGAATATATATATATATATATATATTTTTTTTTTTTTTCATAATTTTTTTGCCTTATTTTTATTGTTTTATTATAATGCATATTTTGCATTGTAATATGTGTAGAATAATAAAATAGGCTTGATTGATGGCAGTGTGTTGTTATTGATGCAAACCGTTGAGATTTAATTAATACACAATAACGATATTTGCACACTTACCTATCTGCAAAAGCCATTGTAGTATCATAAAATATTTATATTATATGACATAACATTATTAATAATTCATCGTATAATATTTCACTATTAAATTTTCAATATATCAATCATAAATAACAACATTGTATAATTTTATTTATTTGTTATTCTTTTTCTTTTTTTCTTTCTTCTACTTTTTTTTTTTTTCGGTTTACGAATATGCTCTATCGATGAAAAAGAATTAAAAACGTGTGTTGCGTATTGAATCCCACTTGAACACGCCGATTCGAGCGAAAGGAGTTGTAAATTCCTTTCAATAATTATTGAATTCAAAAACACAACTAATCAATTTAATTTCTTAAATTAATTATATTTTTTGTGATTAAATGAAAATATGTCACGAGTATATATTTCGTACACAAATAATATTTATTTACTTTGATACACAATAATTGTCTTTAATACAATGTCGCGAAGAATCTTACTATATGTTTATTCGTTGAGATCTGAATTGTTACTAACTGTCGAGACAAAATTTTTCTCCCTTCTCAATATAAATGGCTATCAGGGTAGGAGAATTTATTAACAATAAATCATAAATCCGACAATAATAATTTCTAGAAGAATTCAAGAATAATCATTTGTCACTACTAATTATCATAACCCACAAGTGAAAATGGGTGAGCAATCTTTAATTGATTCTCATAAATTATAACTATGACAAATTTAAAGGATTAACAGAATCTAAAGAGTCTTCAATTGTAATTTAATGATTATTGTCGTCCATAAATGCATATGCTGGACATAATCTATATTATAAAACTATAAGGGAATTATTAACGGACAATTTATTTATGAGTCAGTACTCAACATTCTCCCCCAGTTGCGAATATAATGTGCAATAATCTATATGAAACAAAAAAAAACAAAATAAATGATTCAATCATCTATAGGTAACAATGCGAGATATTTGACATTGCGTTTGACTAATCCTTGAGGTGTCTTGATTGTGACTATACGTATGATGCCATCTCGACCTGGTTGTGCGTCCACTACTCGTCCCATCCTCCATTGAATGGATGGTCGATTGTCATCTCTTATAATGACGATACTATTCTTGTTGATATGATGCTGACCACTCAACCACTTATGGCGGGTGTTGAGTTCGCTAATGTACTCCTTAGACCACCGATCCCAGAATAATTGTTTCAACTGCTGTATGCGCTGCCAAACTGATAATAAATTAGTAGCCACATTCAAATAATCATGATCAGGTAAGCTTGTCAATGAATCACCAATAAGGAAATGACTGGGGGTTAAGGCTTGAAAATCGTTGGGATCAGATGATATTGGAGTTAAAGGACGTGAATTAAGGATTGCTTCTATCTCTATGATTAATGTATTAAATTGTTCAAACGTAAATAACTCAGTACCCATCATTCGTAATAAATGATGTTTGCAGGACTTCACAGCAGCCTCCCATATTCCCCCAGTATGTGAAGAATATGGAGGATTGAAATGCCATTTCATTGAATTTTCACTTAGCCAAATATGGACTCGTTCATCAGATTGATCTGATTTCAATGCATCTAATATTTTTTTTAATTCATTATTGGCACCAACGAAATTCAGACCGTCTTCAGAATACATGTTGGCACATCTGCCTCTGCGTGATATAAATCGTCTCAAAGCGGCTATAAATCCCTCTGAAGTAAGATCGCTCACTACCTCAATATGTACTGCCTTAGTCGTTAAACATATGAAAATGCAAATGTAAATTTTTACTTTATTGTATGATGTATCGGATTTGATTCTTGGCGTCGATGGGCCAATATTTCTGTCTGACGGTGTATAAAGTGGTTTGAATACCAGCGTGATGTGTTGAAATGTGAGCTTCGTGCAAAATTATTTTGGTGATATGATGTGATTTTGGCAATAAAATAGGATGTTTTTTATCTAATGGTATATCGGCATTGCGAATTCGTCCTCCTACTCTGATAAGACCTTCTTTATCCAAAAACGGGTTTAAGCATTTGAGTTTACTATGTGCCGCAACTTGTTCACCTTTCTGTAGGGACGATAATTCTGAAGCAAATGATGATCGTTGTACAAGTAACATAATGCGATTGTGTGCATACTTTAATTCAAGTACGTTCAGCGGTCCCTTATGGATATTGTTCTTACGGAAGCGTAAACAATATGCGATAACACGTTGTAATTTGCGGAACAATGAAAACCGATGCATCAAAGATTCATCCAATATATCTATTTTTAATGTTATGAATTTACGTTTTTCCGGTATTTCTTGAGGAAAAGTCAGTTGAATTGTTGGCCAATACATTTCATCTTGGGATAACCATGATGGTCCATGCTTCCATAACACATCTCGACATAATTGTTGTGGTGGTTCGCCGCGTGAATGAATATCTGCAGGATTTTCGTGGGTGCGAACATGTCGCCAATTTTCAATTTGTGTTTCTTCGAGAATTTGGACTATGCGATTAGCTACAAATGGTTTTAAATTATGTGGAGGTGTGTGTATCCAATGTAATACAATTGTTGAATCAGTCCAAAAAAATGTTTTATCAATATTCAAATGAGTAGATGCTTTGATTGTTTTATAAAGTTTTGCGAGGAGAACCGCGGCGCATAATTCATAACGTGGAATAGTTTGTGTCTTTTTCAAGGGTGCAACTTTCGATTTGGAACAATATAAATTAGTTTGAATCCCTTCATTATTATTAATAGATCGTATATATATGCATGCGCCATATGCTACCATGCTTGCATCACAAAATTCATGTAGTTCTATTTTATGAGAATTGACTTGTAATAAATGTCTATTGAAAGATATTTCGTTCAAATAAGATAACTGCGAAGCAAATTCTATCCATCGAGTATGAATGTCTATTGGAACTGATTCATCCCAATCCAATTTCAATTGCCATAATGATTGCATTAATAATTTAGCCTGTATTATAGAAGGGTTAACGAGTCCTAATGGGTCAAATATTTTTGCGATTTTCGATGCAATAATTCTCTTTGTAACCTTCGCTTGGTGTTGTATCTGTTCTACAATATATCTGATGGTATCTTTTTTTTTTTTTTTTTTTTTTTATTATATCTTTAATTAAGAGATTTACAAACAATACAAGCTCTTACGGTTATTATAGAACAAGTTACAAAAGTGATATTAACGAGAAATTGTATTCTACTTCTTCTTCTCTGATGATTTTGGAGTCCATCGGACTACTGTATACTTGAATTCTGATTTTCCTGTTGATGTTCCAGTACTAGTAGAGGGTTGACTAAGATCCATTTGCATACTTGTACTCTTCTCTACTGGATAGGGATTGCTCTGGACACTTTTTGAGATCACCTTGGTGGCAGTAGCTATAGTCTCCTTTGTGATGTTAATCACACTACTGATCTCATCCTTCTTCTCTCTCAGCATCTGATTAGTGTCAGTACATACACTCCTCACTAGAGTGGCATTATAATCTGACTGCCTTTGGACCATTGAAACAGTTATATTGAGATCCTTAATTGCTGCCGCCAAACTGTCCATGATCACGGTAAGAGGATTTGAGGATACCTCCTGCTCTAGCGCGACTTCCATTAGTGGGAACTTCATCATTGCATCTAAGGACTTCTTGTAATAGCTGGGCGAACTTAAGTTTTGAGTCCTGGCTTGAGAGGCAACAGCAAACATCAGCTGAGCTTTCTTCATTTTCCGTAATCTATCTTCATTGCTCATGTAGGGGTCCAAACATCGAGCAAATAACCCATCATGAGCTCTTTTTGATGGATCTACTAAGTGAACCCAACAATCTTCTCTCCATGTCTTCATTGTCTGATCAAAGTTGCGTGGGATTGCTGTTGTCTCTCCTGTTACATAAGCAACCATATGATCTGATATGGAATAGTAAGGAGAATTCGATTTCCGGGTGTAGACCCCACCCTCATTATCATCTGATTCAGACATCTCTTCTGTTTCACTGGAAGACTCTTCAGCTGGAGCTTCTTGAAGGAGGAGATCCTTTTCTGGGGTGATGAGTCTTGGTTGTGCCTCTTCATATGACACATTCCCTTTAATAGACTCTGACACTTCCATCTCTAACAGACTGGGTCCGGAGATGGGTTCTGTTGTCTCCTCCTCGGATGTTGGCTCTGTTGGAGGATCTGGTTGTCTTCCTCCCGGTCCTGCTCTCGACTTTGACGGAGGATCTGATCCGATTGGAGGTATATCCAGTGATCCACCTATTATCCAACCCAATAATGTTTTCTGTAATATTAATTCATTCTTCGTTTCTGATGAGATTTTGATTTGTCCGATTGACAGTAATTAATTAAACAAAAAAAACTATGTGTAGGACTATGAAACATGGGATAAATTGAATGGTGAATTCAAAGATTTGCTTACCGTTCTGATGACTAATATCAGGTGTGGCTTCCGAGTGGCGCAGGTGAACTCTTGCTGAGATGACGATGATCACAATGATGTGGCTTCTGAGTAGCACTGGTAGATTATTGTTGAGATGGAAAACTTGTGATGATAACTTCTGATTTGCACAGGCAGGCTATTGGTTTCACTTGTTTTTAGATCAATTATTTTATGTCGCGATATATCCGACTCGAAGGACCAAAAATATGTTGCGTATTGAATCCCACTTGAACACGCCGATTCAAGCGAAAGGAGTTGTAAATTCCTTTCAATAATTATTGAATTCAAAAACACAACTAATCAATTTAATTTCTTAAATTAATTATATTTTTTGTGATTAAATGAAAATATGTCACGAGTATATATTTCGTGCACAAATAATATTTATTTACTTTGATACACAATAATTGTCTTTAATACAATGTCGCGAAGAATCTTACTATATGTTTATTCGTTGAGATCTGAATTGTTACTAACTGTCGAGACGAAATTCTTCTCCCTTCTCAACATAAATGGCTATCAGGGTAGGAGAATTTATTAACAATAAATCATAAATCCGACAATAATAATTTCTAGAAGAATTCAAGAATAATCATTTGTCACTACTAATTATCATAACCCACAAGTGAAAATTGGTGAGCAATCTTTAATTGATTCTCATAAATTATAACTATGACAAATATAAAGGATTAACAGAATCTAAAGAGTCTTCAATTGTTATTTTATGATTATTGTCGTCCATAAATGCATACGCTGGAGATAATCTATATTATAAAACTATAAGGGAATTATTAACGGACAATTTATTTAAGAGTCAGTACTCAACAACGTGGATTAACGACTGGTGGCGCCACACTTTCGTATTATTAAAAAATATATTCCATCTATATAGATATATAGATATATATATAATATATTTCACGTAGTTTGCGCAAAAAATTTTAAATTCTGCGCATTCCCGCGTTTTATTTATGTCACATTTATTCATCACTTGTGTGCGCGTCAGTTGTAACTTTTACTTGAAATATATCGTATCAAATACTGGTAAACTCGACAAATTTCTTTTTCTTTTAATTTTAATTTTTTTCTTTTTTTTTCTTTCTTTTTTTTTCTTTTTTATCCTGTTTAATCCTTATATGTTTATTTATTTAAAATTTGATTTTATTTAATAACTCATTCATGATAAATATTTAGTGTGAATTAAATTTTTTCGTACGAGTCTTGTGCAATATTTGAAAATCACGAGTTTGATCTAATTTCATAAGTGATTGCTAAATATTTATAGATACATTAGTATTTTATTTTTTTATTTTCTTTCCAGTTCATCTATCATGAGTTTGCCGCACCTTTACGCCATTTTGTTCCAATTGATTACAAATATATATATATATATATATACATATACTTACATATACACCCAGACACTGTACTTTATTTTATTGCATCTTGCAAATATTCCCACGGCCTTACAATTATTTCACCGTTCTTCTTCTGTTTCTATAAATTCTGTTTTTTTTTTTCCTTACTTTTATTTATATATTCCAATACACGTGTACACAATTCTTATTTTTCCACATATATTTACATTATATTTTATTTATTTATTAATATTATTATTTCGACTCTATCGTAACACAGTAAAATGAGCAAAATTACAATGAGAATTCAACAATTGACTTTTAATTGTTTTCTAGTTAAATCATATTTATCATATATTTATACTAAAATAATAATTTATCCATTGAATTATTTAATTTTACTAAACTTAAATTTACAAAATTTACTTCAGTAAAAAATTTTTCAATAATTTTTATTGTGAATTAAAAATACAGTAAACACACATACCTCATATTTTTCTTTGTATCCACTCTCTCTCACTCCCTCTCTCTCTCTTTTTGCTTTGATCATACGAGCATCTTTGTTTACAACGACTTCAGCGCCACACCCATCCCCACACACCATATTTACCATTATATATATATATATATATATATGACCCATAGCCATTCAGTATACATGTACACAGTACTGGGAGTTCAGAGAGACGCTGGCGGTGAATTTGACGACAGTTCTCCCGCGGATCGCGAATGTGTGTGATCATTTTCTTGTGACTCTCGGTAATTTATGTAAATTATTCACACACACAACATATTATATAAATCTTGATTACAATAAATAATATAAATATATTTTTATATTTAATTTAAAAAAATGTAAAAAGTAATAAAATCATAAAAAAAATTTCATCGAGTGTTTCATGTGGTGAAAAAAAAAAAGAAAATAAAAAAAAATATCTCAATTTTTTATTTGAAATAATAAATAACAAAAAATTATTTTATATAAATAATACGAAATAATATTTGAATTTATATTTGTATATGTAAATATACAGTGACGAGAGTTAAAAGACGTGGTTGCCCATGCGCAAGTTTCATTCCATTGGGCGCCACTCGTCTGTTATTGACAGAGCAGATATGGTATTGGTGTGAGACAGTAGTGTGAACGGAGTGCAGTACACAGGATTCCCCCGTGGATGACCTCGGTTAGACCACCAAGAGACGCGTTTGGAGGTTAGTTTGTGCGCGGGATATTCGTCAGATACGGTTGAGGGAGAGAGTTTATAGTAAAACACATACACATAAATCTACATTATACACAAACACACAGAACAAACACGAATTTACAAATAAATATAATATATATATATATACACACATACACACAATAATCCACAATGTGTTATTGCAGTGTTATGAAACTTGGATATTATTTTTATTATACAATTTTACTCTAATAATTGGAATGTGATTTATATTTTGTGAGAGGATATGAAATGGACTACATGACGATCAACAGTGCAAAGTTAGTGAATGAAATAATTCTTGAGGTCAGTTGAATTTATTATTATTATTATAATTTTTTTTTCTTGTTACTAATTGTGCAATGTTGATTTATATAAATTTATTATTTATCATGATAAAGTTTTGTAATGATTGTATTTTTATGACATTTGATTGATAGGATAAATTTGTTAAAGGTAAATATTGGACGACATATAAATAAATAAAATTGATTATCATTGAATATACAAGTAATAAACATAACAAAAATAAATACACGTATAACGAAGTTAATAATTTTTTACTATTTGATTTGGGCCTCGGGGATGAAACGTTGAATTAACGAACTTGTTCAGCGAGTTATGAATGTGATGCGTGTGTGGGTTCACAATGTGAAGGCCAACAAAGTTGAATGTTTTTACTCCTTATATTTTTTTTTATAAAATAATTTTCGACATTACAATTTATTTCCATCCATTTTTTTATTTGTTTATTTATTTTAATTTTAATTTTAAATAATTTTGGGTTTTTTTTTGTTTTTTGGCTTTTTTGGCTTTTTTCATTGTCATCCACGACGTGAAATGGATTTTTTTCGTGTAGGCTGTTTTTAAATTTATGATGGACAGATTGCGCTGCATTGCAGCTATTATTCCACTGCAGAATATAACCGTAAGGGAATAATAGTTACAGTAACATTGAATTGAATTGTATACGCTTGAAGAATTGCATTGTGACTCGCCATTAGTAAATTTTTTTTTCTATATTCAATTTCCTACAATTTGATGGAAAAAATTTTTTTTTTTTTTTTTTTCAATTTTTTTATTTCTTTATTTTATTATTTTGCGAGAATACTGAAATTCAAGGTGATGTGACAGTGGAAATGTTATACAATAATTATCATTAATTCACTGCAGTACATGTACAAAAAAAAAAAAATTTTGTTCATATTTCTGTGCATACGTGAGGTAAAAAGAAATAACGATGAAAGAAAAAATATAAAAATTTTTTTTTTTTAAAAACACTAAAAGTAAAATAGGTATCTAATTAATTTGAGCGATTTAACAGTAAATTCACTGTAAAAAATAAAATAAAAATAAAAACTAAAAATTCGTTGCGTAAATATTATGAGAAAATTTGAAACAAAAAAAAAACCTTTTTTTTTTTTCAATTTTTTTTCTGCTGCGCTATTTTTATGAATTTTCTATCGTTTTTATATGTGTATCTCGGCCTGCTAATGGAATTTTATGAGCCGGGCGTTTATTTTATTTTATCATTGTATTTTTTTTTTACATTTTTCATCTATTTCATTTTTTTTTTACTTCGTATTCATTCCCGGCGGAATTTTCATACAATTTTTTTTTCTTTTCTTTTCTTTTATGTAACTCATACTAAAAAAAAAAAAACAGGTGACCTAAATATCATGAATTTCAATCTTAATTTGTATTTTTTCAACTTTAATACATACACTAATTAACTTCAAATATTGTCAATTCACTTTTCACTTCAATCTCGTATTCATAAATTTAATTCACGTATTCAAATAATAATTCGTGTTATTTTTACAAATTTCAATAAATTTTGTATTCAAACCAGTTTATTTTCCATCTAATTTCCAAAATCTGCCTGTTATTCGACCGAATTTATCTCTTTTCTCTTATTATTATTATTATTATTATTATTATTATTATTGTTATTATTTCATTATTATCATCACATTAATAAGTAAAATTTTGTGACTCAGATATTAATTATAATGATAAAGTGTGTAATATTCAAGAAGTTCAACAAAACGTAATTAAATTTATCACAATAAATTTCAATTAATTTGTGAATAATATTTAAATTGAAAAATAATTTTATCTCACTCTAAATATAATTTCATGTCTCCATCATCAGTATATTTATTTATTTAGTAAGAGGAAGAGAGAAAAAAATTTTAAAAAAACATTTTTTTTGCCATTTTTTTTTTTTTTCTTTGCTATTTCGTGCAAGGAGAATCCCACGATGGTGGTGCACTTCAATCATATTTTAATCCTGCCTAGAGATTTAATCTCGCATACCTTCCACCATACTTGGATTATACCTGCTGCCGACAAAGTAAAAGCTGCTACTACTACTACTACTACTACTACTACTACTACTACTACTACTACTACTACTACTACTACTACTACTACTACTACTACTACTACTACTACTACTACTACTACTACTACTACTACTACTACTACTACTACTAACATTTCATTCGTCTTGTGTATATATATTCACTCCTTATAGTCTATACATTTGTGTTTTTGGTATTTTCACGTTGTTAGTATTGCCCTTGGAATTTTACTCGTTCAAACCAGTAAAATATTTTATATATATATACATATAGAGTGAGTTTACCTTTAGTTTTTTTTTTGTCCATCCATGTGCCACAATATTCAGTCAATTTAGTTTTTCACATTTTAAAAGAAAGGAAAAGTTAAAGTGAACGCATGAGATGAGAGCTAATGGATGGGAGAGACTTGAAAAGAATGAGTGACTTTAGGCAACGAAAATTCATGTGAATTTTGTGACAGAGGGAGACACACAAAAAAAAAAAAAAAAAAAAAAAAGATAAAATGGAAAAAGGGAAAATGACTAATGCACGGATGGATGGGACGACCACCAGTTCATCTGGTTTCGGTATTGAAGAATTTCTGCATTTATTGTGATTTTTTTTTTTCTTTTCTTTTATTCTTCATCGAAATGAATGGAGTTACAGGTTGTGGTTGGTCTTTATAATATTTCCCTATTATATACACGACTATAAAAATCACTAGCAAATAAATATTCAGTCATTTATGAAGTTTAATTTAAAAAAATTTTTTTTTATTTAGTAGTAAATATTTTTATCTCTAAATACAAACAAATTTTTTTCCTCTTTAATTAACAGATATATAAGTATATTATTGTCGTTTTTTTTTTTTTTTTCGCATCTTAACATGACCCTGTAATATAATGACACGTGACAGTGACGTGAAATTAATGAATGAAAATTAGGACGGATGTGGGCAAATGTAATACTCGAATGAAATATACAATGGACGTTGATGAGGCGCAAATTAGCAAATTATTAACCGACTCATCCAATTAGCCCGATCATATATACACACACAAAAGTATATATACACATATGCAAACACCCACTCGCATGATACACATGATATAAATAATAAAATTCAAAATTCAACAATATTATTTATTCAATAAAATTAAAAAAACTAAAAAATTTTTTTTTTTTTTCATAACAAATAAATAAATAAATAAATAAATAAATGATAATAATAATGAATAAATGTAAATTTTTTTTTGTACATCTACTCTTTAAACAAAAAAACAAAAAAAACGTTGAAAATTATTTTTAATTTTACATAGCAATAAAATCTATCTATAAATTGTAATTTAAAAAAAAAAAAAAATTTGAGAATTTTTTTTTTTTTTTTTTTTTCAACATCTTAACACTTTGAGTGCCACGCCGAAATCACATTTTTTGCTCAGGAAGCCACGGGAGTAATTTTATTATTTAAATCATATAACGCTCCGGCCACCAATGACCACCGTGGCGTCATGGAAAAAACTGTGGCCGGTCATGTATGACCAACATGGCAGTCAAAGTGTTAATGATTTATGATTTGCGTGAATAACAAATTATAACGAACGACAAAATAATTTTTTTCCCTCAGTTATAATAATGATAATAATAATAATAATTTAATAAAAAAAAAAACCAGATATATCTATAGATTAATTGTTAAGTTCTTCTGTCTAAACTATAATACGAAAGCCATTAGTATGTGTGGTAAATATATAATATATATAAGTCGTATTTCTTAGTTTTCATCTCTTTTTTTTATTATTTTATCGGCTTTTTTTTTTTGCCCTTTGATTGTCTCTTATCCTCGTTACTTTTGTCTTTTCTCTATTTCTGTCTCTAGATTTTTTACTCTCTCACGCATATAAAAGTTCGGGTGGATGAAATAACTTTGATTAGCGATACCGTTAAACTCCTAATAAAAAGATAGGAAAAATTTTTATGTACATATATAGGTATATGATATTTGTTGAAAACTTGATATTATTTGTTGTATGGCAAACTTGAACTATAACGATGTGGTGCAGTTGTAGTAGTGATAGTCACAGTAGTAACAGTAGTACTTTGCAGTTGTGATAGTGGTAAATTTACTGTTATAAAAATACGTATACTATAGGAATAAAAAGTGAAAAAAAAAAATAATAATAATAATCATCATAAAACGAAAAAATTTTTTTTTTTATCTATTTGTTTGTTTCTACTCGGTAAAAGAAAATATTGCGCTGTATTTGGAATTTTATTGTCGGGTCACATTGAAAAACTTTGAGATATGTTTTCTACTGGTTGTGGTGGATACGCTTCAGGAGTATATCCATAAGAGAGTAAGATTGAATGTGGTATAGAGTGAGAGAGAAATGGTAGATTGAAAGTTTTGAGGATTCTCACAGAGAACGTATATAAAAAAAAAAAATATATATATATACAGATATTTCTCGTATTTCTAGATTTTGAATTAACTTCGACAAACTCTTTGATATACAATCGTCTTTTTTTTATTCTTATTTATTTATTCATTTTTTTTTTTCACTTTCAGTTCAAGATTAGTGAGATTGAGAAATGCACTTTGTACTAATTACAAAATGTGAATGTAATTTTTTTTCTTTTTTTTTTTGTTCTCATATTATTTTGTAATAT
This sequence comes from Dinocampus coccinellae, assembly GCA_963920625.1. Taxonomy (NCBI): domain Eukaryota; kingdom Metazoa; phylum Arthropoda; class Insecta; order Hymenoptera; family Braconidae; genus Dinocampus; species Dinocampus coccinellae. The sequence goes on from OY987186.1 coordinate 9,066,050, forward strand.
TAAATCATTCATATCAATACTCAATGCATAATTATAGAATAACAATAATAGTAATAAATAAATATATGTATTAATATATATATTGATTGGAGTTGTGAGTGGAATAATTTATATCGGTATTGTGATTATCACGTGTACCCGATGCTACGGCACGCGTCTACCTTTGCTCATATTCACTTTAATAAATATACGTGAGTCTTTGCATGCATACATATACTTCCGTGTGTGTGTGTGTGTGTGTGTGGGCGAGCGGGTTCTGGTGTATGTTTGAGTTGTATCTGTCAGATGCACGCGCAGAAAGACCGACCACAAAATATATTGCTCGTATTAATCAATTAAATATATTTGATTCTTCATATATGTACACTTTTATTATAATTCTATATTTATTTATTATTATTATGACTATTATTATTTTGTTTTTTGTTTTTTTTTGTTTAATTTATATTCTTTTGTATTTTACAATAATTCAATTCAATTTAATATGTAGGAATTAGTTATTTTTATATCTCCAACATTCGTAAAAATTCTATATACATAATACGTGTAATATTTATGTATTGGGAAAGATGAAAAAGTACAAAAAAAAAAAATAAAATGAAATAGAGAAAAAAATAAAAAATAAAAAAAAATTAAATATTTAAAATTAAAAGTCACATACAGTAAAAAATTATCAGTATTCTTATCTTTGTTGTGTTGAAAGAGAAGAAGAGAAAAAAAAAAAAAAATGTACAAAATTAAATATCAGAAACATTTTCACTCTTCATATCGCGTATTGGAAATATTCGACGACTTATCATTCAATATACTGTCACCTTTATTGTCATTTTAAATATATATATATATGTGTGTGTATATATATATGTATATTTAATATCTGACAGTAAGTACATATACGAGAAATGGGGGTGTGGGAAAAAAAGCGAATGGTGGATGAAAAGAGGTTTTAGTCGCATGGAATATCTGCAGATATCGCTTAGCAACCGAACGCTGATAGCTAACGGTGAATCAATAAATATGTCTATATATATATTCATTCTCGTGTGTAACATGATATATATATCTCCTGGTCATAGATATATATATATATATATATACACACATATACATATACATAAATATATATATCTGCATGTTTGATGGGGTTTCGTATATTTGCCAGCAAACTGCACGTAAACCACACAAAGTGTGAGATGCAGAACGGGGAGGGACGAGAAAGGGAATCGAATATAGTGAGTAGGGTACACGAGTGTTGGTTGGTGGTGTTGAGGCTGCATATTCGTATCGCATGTGTTTTCATTAATTCACGTGCATATATTGCGCGCCGTTTCCCCGGATGAATACATGAATATTTCAACTCGTGCCAAAGACATAACGTTTGTTTGCTTTACACCTGGATAAGGTCCACCTTTTATTTTTTGTTCTTTTTTTTTTTTTTTTTTTTTTCTTTTGTTTTTTCAACTCTTTCGCCTTTAATTCATTCATACACGTACATACAAATCAAATTATATTGTATTTATCTCCTAGTATTTTTTTTTTTTTTTTTTTACTATAAATTAAAATTATTAAGATATTTTTTTTTTTCTAGGTTATAATTTTCACATCAGTTTTCTGTGTAATTTTTACATCAGTTTTCTGTGTTTGAATATTAGAGATGAAAAAAATTAATAATTTTTATTATTTATTATTATTATTATTTTTTTTTTGGCTATTCATTGATAACATATGATAGATGAAATCAATTATTTGTGTTGATGACTTTGACTTTCTGCTTTGTAGGTATACAAACGATGAAAATAAAGTTAGTATTATTATTATTCTTCATTTTTTTTTTTTTTTTTTTCTTATAGAATGACGAGTAGAGACAAAGACTCCTGTTATTCCATGTCTCTGTTTATGGTTGTCTTTTCATTTCTTGTTTATATATATGTGTGTGTATGTATGTGAATATTTATGGAGAGATTGTCGACCGTGCACGCTCGTTGCTTTTTCATGCGTTCTTGAATCTACTTTGTACGTTATGATTTTTTTTTCCCTCGTGATTGTGTGTGTGTTGTATGTGTGTGTGTGTGTGTGTATGTGTGTGTGTGTGTGTGTGTGTGTGTGTGTGTGCATTTTAAACTATAGAATAATTTATTTTTTGATTACGGTGATTTTTATATTCTGTAGAAAATTATGGCGTTAATGATTACGGTATAAGCCGGAAGTGGAGGATGATGTTATTATTAAATATTAATTTGAAAAGGTGGAAAAATGAAAAATAAAAGGAAAGCCAGAGAGAGAGGAAGAAAAAAAAATGTTAATGAAAATGTTGTTACATATAGTGTTATTTTTAATTCTATATTTGTTTATTATATTTGAAAAAAAAAAAAAATTTTTTTTTTCCATCTAGACAGATCTCAAATTGCACACAATATGGGCAAAGTTTCATTTTCGTTTTTATTTTATTCAAATGAAATATTTAATTTTGACGCATTTACATTTTGTGAGTTTATTAATTTTTCTTCTCTATATTTTCATTTCGAATTTATTAACGTCATTATTTTCATAATTATTTCTACTGTAATTATTATAATTCAACAAAAAAATTTTTAAATATTGAAACCTAGAAATTTTATACTCTAAATTTATCATGTATACACAAGTGAATATGTTCAGTTCAGTGTTGTTGACGTGAATGAAAACACGATAAGGATTCAATGTAAACTCTCTTTGTGGTTTTCTTGTATAATTAAAGACTCACGAGTGTACGGCTCCGACAACCGAGGCCGTATAGTACAAGTAAAGGAATGTACACCAAGAAAAAAAAAATATATATATATAAAGTGACATGAAACTAAGAAAAAAAAAAGAAAAAAAAAAATTGTGGAATAAAAAATTGAAATCATTATAAACTAGTTTTTATTTTTGTTTTTGTTCCATTATAATTTTTTTTTTTTGTTTTTTCATGTTTTCACGTGTATTAAACACGCAAATATGTGAAACCCTTTAATATTTTTCATTATTGTACGTTCATAAACAAAATAATAATGAATAATTAATAATAATAATGACCAAAGTATTTGAATTAAAAAAAAAAGTATAAAAAAGATATTTATAGAAAATAAATATTTGCTTTAGAATTATTCATATATTTTAAATTGAATTTATTATTATTATTATTATAATCTTTTTTTTTTTCTTTTTTTTTCTATACACGATAATAATTATTTTTCTACTTGTAATTCAATTTGAAACGACACATTATTGAATAAATCAAAATTAATTTAAATTTATTGGCACAAATATTTGAAATAAAATTTTTTTATTCGAAATAATAATATGAATTTATATCAATAAATTCATTTGTTTATTTGAAAAATTAAATTATTTATATTGTATAATATTTTCCTTTATTCTCAATGATTTTACGAGATTTTATTCATCATCCTTTGATCACTTCACTTTCTATTCCAAACATTAAACAAACACATTATTCAGAATAATGAACATTTGTGAACACCAAATATGTGCAGAAAATTCATCGTACTTTGCTGAAGATTTAACCGTAGGAATAGGCGGTAGGGGAAATGGATAAAGAAAAAGGCGCTGGCGAGGAGAAGAGAAAGAAAGAAAGAAAGATTGCGCTTGGTGCGAGTAAACAAAAAGCTTTTCATAGATTCAGCCCCTTCAGGCTGTGTATACTCACCCCCGTTTTTTGTTTGCGCGAATGGAATTCGTTCAATGTATTTGTTACTATGTATATATCTATATTATTATTATCATTATTATTGCGTTTCGAGTTTACATATATAATGTTTATAATTTCATTTCATTTTGATATGTCAATCAACCATTCACACACGTCAATAATTGTGTAAACAAAAAAAAAAAAAATTTTTTTTCATTAATAAAATAACAAAAATCAAATAAATATATATATATAAGTCTGATAATTCATTTTTTTTATTTTTAAAATTTTTTATTATTTGATAATTTTTAATAATTTATTCGTTATAAAATTACTACTGTTATTTTGATAGGATTTAATGTAGCGAGAAATAAAAGTGTGAGGTGCATGCAATAAGATTTGAATGTAAAATTATTTATGTGTATATATATGTGTGTGTGTTATGTGTTATGTTTGTATTTGTAAGAAGAGCGCCCTGGGTTTTGCTTTTCAAGGCAAACAACTCTCAAATTCATCTTGGCAAGGTCGAATAAGTATTGCCATTGCTGTGTACGTATTTGTGTGTATTGTTGAGGGCTGTCAGAGTTCATTGCCACAACACGATTATTTTTCATTCATCGTATTATTTATTTTATTGAAAAATTTGTTCACTTCGTATATTCAATAACACAAACTGGGAAAAAAAAAAAAAATTCTAATTTTTTTTTTTTGAAAATTTTTTTTTTAATGCATCAAAATTTTTTTCAATAACAAATAAATGTAAAATGAAATGCGATGCTTTGCACTATCAACAATGAAATATTCCATTATAATATAATAAACAAAACAAAACAAAACAAAAATGATAAAAATAAAAAAAAAGATTTTTCAGTATAAAATTTTCAATATTAAAAAAATAATAAAACTAAAAAGTAGTGTGCATATAAATAAATAAAAAAAAATAAAAAAAAATATATATATATATATAAATACATTGATAAATATAATTTTACTTTGTACGAGTGCATACAGGACATGTGTATACTTGAAATAGACAATAGTCTCAATTATTCACTCACTGAATAACCAAACAAGGTCATAATACACGGTGAGTAAATAGTTATATGTTGACAACTCAATTGACAAGTGTATGTATAGATATATATATATATATATATGAATATTAGCCCATTGTACTTCCTCGATTTCAAGTTGCAGGAAACAAGTTGAAGTTGTCAGTGTAATACAACTTGGATATATAGATAATTCCCAAAGGAGTTATATGTGTATGTGTACATATGGATAAACCATATATATATATATATGTGTGTGTGTGTGTGTGTGTGTAAGTACAGTAAAGGATGAAGATGAGTTGTTGAATGTTGTAAAGGATGAGAGCGAACTCGTTTCAAGTGCTTCAGGCGCTTTTCGGATGAACATATACATATATTTTGTCCTCGATATGTTAGAACGTACATATATATTCAGTTATATGTGTATATATATACAGCAATGTCGATGTTACACTCAAGTATATATTCATAATTTTCAATACCTCAATGACGTAGATAATAAGAAAAGGAAATTCAAATTAATTCATCTGGAAAATTTTTATTTCATTGATTTGATGATTATTATTTGTATATATATATATATATATTTATGGTAAAATGTTTAAATATTTTATGTGAAAAAAATATTATATTTTGTTATTTAATTGTTACATTTATACATTTTTATATATAATTTTTGTTTTTTATTTTTCCCGTGATGTTTTATTTTATGATCTTTGGTGTGCTCTTTCACATTTACAACTCGTTCTAGATATTTATTTTTCTTCTTTTGATTTTCTTATTCTTTTATTCACACTCGTATTAATATGCGAAATCATGATTCTAATGGTGTAGTCTATAAAGGACATTACGAATAATCCTAGGATTCTTTTGCAAACTCTTTGCTTGTAATGTATTCATATTGACGTAGGGCGTTGCCCCTTTCATGAGAAATATGTAAGAAGTAAAAAGTCGTCATTTTATTCCCACTATATATACCATTATATACATACACATACACACACAATTTCATATATATTCATTTATCAGTGTTTTTTTTGTTCTTTTTTCTTTTTTCCTCTTTATTTTTATTTATTTATTTATTTTTTTATTAATTTTATTCTCTATTCTGTTCTTATTTTACACTTCATGCATATTATATGATAAAAAATGACAGTTGTTATCATTCAAATATAAATATTATGTATATATATATATACTTTTTTTTTTCTCGATTTATTTTTATACGGATGATGTATCTAATTCCTTTCGTATCACTATTAATCACAGTTTTTTTTTTTTTTTTTTTTTTTTCTTTTCACACCATGAATTTTAATCCATGAGAAAAAAAAAGATTCATGATGATATGGAAAAGAGAAGAAAAAAAAAATTTTTTTTTTACTTTTTTTTTTGGTCCCCTAGAATTTTATTTTATTATTATTATCATTATTATTATTATTATTTTCTAACTTTTTTATTTCTGGGTTGAAAGACTTTGAAATAACCATTTTGTGTAATCGTTGGTTACGTTGAAGTACCGCGTGCGGCTTCACGAAATGTAAAAATCGAGTGGAAAAAAACCGACCAATCTCACCCCCGTACATATATTCAAATTCAACTACTAGAGTGAGAGTGAGGGGGGGGGGGAAGGGGGTAGGGTGGGATAGAAAAAGAGAAACAAGTAGATAGGAGAGTAGGTGAGTTGGAAAAAGAGCTAGGAAAAAAATGTGCAAATGGAAAAAAAATAATAATAATAATAATAAAAGAGTTGGTGGGAGGGATAAAGAAACGATGGAAAAGTAGAAAAAAATAGAAGAAGAGAGAAATTCGCCCAGCAATTTCATCCTCGAGGGAACCCCTTCCGTCCTCGTTATCTCGATTCCGGGTATTCGCGTTCGATTCGAGCTCACTTATGTAGAAATTTCCTGATATGCACTATATATACACTGTCATAATATATATATATATATATATATTATGATGAAGGCTTGGGGGTGAATCGCGTTGTTCTTATGATTCAACGTACCTGGCTTTGTTTCTCTTTCTCACCGAGTCTCTGTCTCTTTTCCTCGATTCTTTATATATCCACCCCCTTATTTTAATCCGGTATACATTATCAAAGGGATGATCCCCATGATACTAACAGAGGAAAACGACTATTATTATCGTTATCATCGTCTGATTGGTTGCTTTTACCGTACTTTGTTCAGTTAATTAATTTCTCTTCAGTATTCTACTTATTTCATAATACATATACATATATATATATATTTTTTCCATTATTACTATTATTATCATATTTCAAACGTATTCGTCCAAGTCAATTTTCTCTTTGTTTCACATTAAACATTAAAATATAAATTATTAATTATGTTAATTAACAATATTTCAATTATTTACTTTATTTCAATGAGGAATTTTTGGCTGTAAACGAAAAAAAAAATAAAAATAATAATAATAAATAAATAAAGCAAAAGAATAAAGTGAAATAAAAAAATGTAAAATGATAAAATTATTCAATTTATATATTCATATAAATAATGCACTGGTTGATATTGATAACGGGGATGGTTCTTTTGTGTATAATAATTTTTAATGAACTCATTGAATACGCGTGTGTGAATATTGATACGCGTAATTTGAAATTGATGAATGTGCCGAGATATAGAGAAATTATGAAAGAGAAGCGAAAGAACGTGGTGAGTTTGAGTGTATGGATAGATAGATAGGCAGATAGATAGATAGATAGATGGAGGGATCATAGGTAGTCACCATCAGTGAAAGGGTTGATCTGAATATAGGATTATGTATACGGTTTCGCGTTTGTTCACAGAGGGAGTCTTTCGATTTAATTACATTTCTCTTTCTCTTTTATTTATCCTCTTCGTGTTTGTATTCAATGTCCGAAAATTCATCATCCGCTTTTCTCACTTTTCTTACTTTTCTTACTTTTCTCACTTTATTATTATTATTTTTTTTTGTTTTTTTTTTTGTTTTGGTTTTATTCTGTCCAAAATGTTTGATCTGTATCTTCTTCTCCACATCATACGCAATGAAATACTCCCGAGCCTTTAATTTTTTCTTTTTTCCATTTTATATACTCGGCTTTTCTATTCACTCAGTTTTCTGTTATGAGTTTTTATAGAAAATAAAACACGCAATGAAGTAAGAGAAGGACAATGCTCGGATGATAATAAATGAAAAGAGAAAGAAAAAAAAAAAAAAAAAAAAACAAAGTGAGATACATTTAATCAATTATCTCTCAAAGATAAGAGGTAAATAACGGATTTTTTTTATCTCTCTATGTATTTAAGTTCCTTTTTATTTTTTTTTTTCTTCTTTTTCATCAATACAGATCAAGATCGATGGTCCTTTTACAGAAAATTACTTTTTCCATTGATTGTATCTCACGATTCAATTATTACAGGAAAAGTCTGATTGATTAATGTTTATAAATTACATCCAATAATTACATTATTGTTTGTTTTTTTTTTTTTTTTTTAATAATCCTCAAGGTTTTCGAATAATCGTTTAATACGTTCGTATGAAAATTCATAATTATTTTTATATTTATCATCCAGACACGTTATATTAACACGACATAATTGAAATAATCAATTCTCATTACCACTTACATCTCATTAAAATGTTATGAGAGACAATGAATGTTTGCGTGAAGATTCAAGTGACCACTCATTTTTTATATAAATCTTTTTTTTTCCTTCATTATTTTTCTAATAATTAATCCATACACGTCTTTGACATTATATCATAATTCATTGTGTCATGTGAATAAAAAAATGGACAATAATCATTTTATTGTGAAAAATTGAAGGAAAAAAAAAAAAAAAAAAAAAAATTCACCACTTCTTTCTTATTACTATTATTACTTTTTAAATTTTTTATTATTTTCTTTTTTACGTAGTTTCCTAAATATAATACATATTTACACTGTATAAAATAGTGTTTGCTAGTACATAGAATTTTCAATTGCACAAGCAAGTAACAATGTACGTTTTACTCTCAACTACCATTTCAATTTTATTCGATTCAACTATTACTCATTTTTCTCTACCTCATTACTTTATATATGTACATATATATATATATATATATTTTTTTTTCTTTTTCATCACAATTTTCATCGTGCTCTATCGATTCCTCCTCATACATTTTATTTACTTTTTTTTTTTCCTCTTCATTATTATTATTATCATTATTATTATTTCTATTTTTCACTCTTTATCTCTTTCTATATGTATCCACTTTATATACCCCACACAACTTGAGCGTGATTCAGTGTCAGCGTAAATTGATTGTATTTGTTCACATTTTATTTTCCCTTGAGTGTGTTTACATAGACAATACAGACTTGTCAGAACATTTTGCTTTTCTCCGTGTTTTTACGACCTCATACGAAACCAAAAAAAAAAGAAGAAAAAAAAAAAAAATAAATAAATATTTTTTTTTTTTATCTCGATTTCCAGCCATATAAACACTGAATGATGATTTATTAAATATGACTAGATAAAAAATTTTTCACAGTCCAATGTGAATTTAAAAAAAAAAAAATTCCATCTCATTATTGTTATTATTATTATTTATTTTTTTTTTTTCGATTTTTTTTTTGTTTTGTTTTATATATTGTCGATTAATTAATTAAATTAATTTGTTTCAGGCATGCGCGAGAAATTATTATTCCAAGAATAATACGGATAAACGTGAACTCTAAAGGTGAATTTTTGTTTTTTTTTTTGTTTTTTGTTTTTTTCCTCTTTCTCAATTATTTCTAATATACAGATAAATTGTGCATTGTACGGTTCAGCAATTGCAATTGCTAACATTAAAAAAAAAAAAAATTAATATATACCTATTATGCACGAAGTGAATTCGTGATCGGTTTAATTTAATTTATTACCTCGTTTTCGTTTTCCACACGTTTATTACATCTCACGTACGGTGTTGGGTTTCGACCACTGCTGGTAGGGTTATTCGTGTCAAGGATTGAAATGTGTGTGCTCGGGAAGATGAAGAAGATTAAAAAAAAAAACAAAAAACTACACTTCTCACATGTTAATTTTCTGACGATTAATTATGCGAATAAATATACATATTTTTAAATTTTTATTTATACGTATACATATTATTATTATTTATTTATTTATTTATTATTATCATTTTTTTTTTTCAATGTCACTTATATGTACATCATGTGTGCATGTAAATGTAAACATATACAAAGTGGTGAGTGTATAAAGCACTAGAACAGTTTGGGTTAGGGAATTTGAGCCTGTGGCAAGGGATTAAGAGAAAAGTGCATTTTCCAAAAGCGGGGATAGATAGTAGTGAGAACAGTGAAGCTCTTTTCGTACTTGTGCTTGTTCACCCATTTGGACACACTCTCAACTATGATGTTGGGTTGTACAGAGAGATCGTGGCCCCCATGAGTTAATTCACTTAGGAACTTCTGCAATCAGACAACAGAGTATCGTTGGTACCCTTAGCATCGTCGCTTTTAATATAATTTCACGTTACCAAAGTGCAATAGATGGTGTGGATAGAGATACGATGGTAGAAAAGGAAAATAAATGTGGGGATAAAACGTAAATGGGGGATATTAATATAAAGAAAATGTGAATAAACACACGTGTGTTGTTGATGATGATTAGCTTTAAATTATACCATAGTAATCTGTAATTTATTCTATCTCTTTCACTTCCGCTTCATTTTTTACTAAATATATTTAATATTTATCACATATTTATACATATTTATATATGTGTGTGTGTGCGTGTGTGTCATATAAATTTCTCTATATTTCTCACATTGATTTTCTCTTTGATAGATGAAAATTCTACACCACAAAATCCATGTGGTTTCGTAATATGAGATTGTAGAATTTGATTGAACTTGATGGTTAGCGTTGCTATTAATATTTCATGTTGAATTCTCTATATTTCTCTGCAGCTTTATCCACATATATATATATATATTTATGAGGAAATGATAAATGTAATTGGAATAATTGTTGTTCGTTGAACAATACATATAATTAATTTTATTACTGAATATAATTTATGTAATATCTTATGACATTGTTATAATTTTCAAGCTAAAGAAAAGAAGATTATCATTAAACAGATGATGAATATATATTGAATTGCATCAATTTATTTCTTTTTTTTTTTTCATTAAATTTTTGTGTACATACTATTCTCTTATTTCAAAGTAAAATAGAATAATACCAGTTGCCCTGTACTTATGAAAAAATGTAAAAAAAAAAATATACAGGAACTTATTATATTAAATAATAGATGTTTAATGGTACAGTAGTGATATAGTAAATTTTTTATTTTTTTTATTTTTAACTTTTATGTGAAAAATTATGGCAATAAATTTATTCGTGACTAGAAGCAATGATTTTAATATGAGAGTAGTTAGATATTTACGTTAATTATGATTCAAGAGGAAAATAAAATTTTCCCAATGAGCTTTATATTATTGTAAATTATTGCGTAAAAATTCATGTTACTATTCATTACATATGTTTTGCAATAGATATTTTATATTTAATATACATGTGATTTTGTGTGAATACTTTTGAGGATTTATCATGTTGGACATGATAATATTATTATCTTTATTGTCTTTATTTCTGTTTCGTGTTGTTTTTCTCTGAATTCTTCCATTTGTAATTGACTGTTAACGACCGTAACTAATTGCTTATTGCGTGTTGTTTTTTGCTTTACGTAATATATTTGTTTTTTTTTTCCTCTCTATTATCCTTATTATTATTATTATTTTTTTTTTCTCAAATTACGAGGAATTCAATGAATTTTAGCGCCTCAGATGCATTACGTTGTCGACAAGTGATAATATTAATCGACCATAAAAAATCTAAAAAATTTTCCCAGTCACGTAAAAACGAGATGTACGCATGAATAAAACTTTCCAATGTCATTTAAGTAATTTTAAGATGCCTGAAGTATTTTCAGAAAAATTATCCCATTATCGGAGTAAGGATCAAGTAAAAAAGAAAACCTTGAGAGTTTGTAATTTAACGCGATGGCGAAGAAAAAAAAAACAAAAAAACAAGAACAAAAAAATTTAGAAAAATCTTATCGTAATGGTGTAGAGCCAATTTTTCATAGTATTATAATATAAGAATTCTGTGAAAAACTTGTATGAAAATAGGAAAAAAAATAAAAATGAAAAGAAAAAAAGAGGGAAAGAGATGCATATGAACAAAAGCAATAATTCATTTTTACTGGCTAATCAGAAAATAGAAAGATTAAGAATGAAAAGGAAAAAAAAAAAAAAAAAAAAAAAAGGAGAAAAAAATGAGGAAATAAAGCTCAGAGTAATATTCTTAGCTTGAAAAAAAAAAAATATATATATATATATATATTTTATAATAATAATAATGAAATATCAAATTAATCCACGTCAATTTGTTGCTTGGCTACTACAGGTAATTATTTAGTTATGCAAAAAGCAATGACCCACGTACGTAATACAGGATAAAACTATATATAGTTATACGAGTTTATAAAAACTTTACTGTGAAAAAGTCGTAACATTTTATGAAACGTAATAGTCTGTAAATGAAAAACAACATTCATGATTTAGTAAAGTTTTCACGCAACAAGCAAAAACTGAGAGTACGTTGTTTAATTTCAAATGAAATATCCAAGTATCGTATTGGGATTATTTTTCACTATTTTGGTAGTCTTTTATTTCATGAAGAAAAATAGTCACACAGACTTTTCTCATTTTTCATAACGCACACATAAATATGTGTATAAATATTTTCTATTCTCTATTCTCTTTATTCTTAATCTATGTTATTTACCTCTTATCATTATTTGCAGTAGCGATGATATTTTTTTTTTCTCCATTCCTCTATGTTCTTTTCAAACAGCAGGCCTTTTTTTTTTTTATTTTTTTTCATTATTTCACTTGTGCCACTATCACTAGACAGTGAAATGGAGAGAGAGGATGGACCATATATCGCAGTTCTCGTTCTCTTCTATATACACTACTTTTATCGCTGTCTCATGTTCCTTTGTGAATCCTTCTAGACTCTTCTCAATTTTCGTCTTTTCAGAATTTTCCATTCGAATCATCTGAGGCGTTGCAAATTATTCACAGAAAATTTTCACCACGAAACTTTTGCTTTGTCATCGTACGGAAAATTCGCTTTTTTTTTTCTTCTTCTTATTATTATTTTTTTTTGTTCACGCGATTCGGTGATGATAAAAAAATATTAATTTTTTTTATTTTTTATTATACATTTCCGTTCAATATTTTTCCCGGTAAATTTATAACTATTGATTACATATTTTTAATTATTGTAGGGTTAAAATTTAATGGAAAAATTTTATTTCATTTTTATTATTAATTTACAAAATTATTATATAATATTTGTAATTTCAAATTGTTACGTAAAAGTATTGCAATTAAATGTACAATACTACGAAAAAAAATTCTATTGATGATTTTTTCATTTTTTCAAGAGTTTAAATTATTCTTAATCTAAACTAATATACGATGAAATAATTTTTGATGAGAAAATAAAATTATAAATTACGAGTAATTTATTTTCATTCAACATGAAATTTACACTCTGCAGTTATGATTTGCTTGAATGAAATTTAGGTCAATGAAGTTTATTTGTGAATTTTGACAGTTTTTTTAATGAAGTTTTGAATATTTTATTTCGTAATATCACGTGACATTTCAGTATACATAAAATATTTTTAATGATATAAATAGTTTCAAAATGTTGACGTAAGCGCGGATTTATAAGTCTAGATTTAATTTTTTTTTCACTTTTATTCTATTTTCAATGAAATTTTTTATTCATAACTTTTAATAAATCAATTTTCTATAGCCTGAATGTATTCAATTTTTATTACTTTTCTTTTTTTTTTTTTTTTTTCTCATTCATCCATATAAAAATCTGATTTGAGCTAATAATTAATATTATATTTTCCATAAAACATTTTTATGTATACAAATCATATTTTTTTAATCGGTCACTCTTGAAATTATATCTCACGTGTATACAAATGTGAATTGCTCAAATTTTATACAAACACATCGATCGTAATTATGCAATTATTTACTTTGTTGATAATTTTAAAATTCATATAACATAAATAATATTGATGGAATTCGAATTGATTGATATAAAATGATTAATGATAAATCAATATAGTTTTTTTTTAACCATCAAATTTCTCACATCTCGTTTTCTCTGATAAAAACAAAAAAAATAAATAAATAAATAAATAAATAATAAAAACAATAATTTAATAAATAAATAATTGAAATAATTTTCGTATTATTATTTTTTTTTCATATATATAATAAATTCACTGATATATTAGTAACATAAAAATCGTGTTGAATATAATTCATTAATATTAATTCAATCAACTGCAATTATTTATGATCAATTATATGTAATGTGTGTAATTGACAGAAATCCGATTTCCATATTTGCTATATTTGTATATAATGGAAATAAACACGAGAGTATAATTATAAATTTGTATACATTGTACATGTCACACATACACTTATACATATGTCGACTAAGTTGTCACAATCACGATTGACTAAAAGCTCTGTATTGGTGTTTGGCATTACGATGTGGTGAGGATTACGTATTGGACTTGACCGCGGATGCTGATTTACAGTTGTTAGTCACGCTATATAATAGGAAACATGAAATATCCCAACCTGCATGTGTGAACATCAGTTGGATGATGATGATGATGATGATGATAATGATGATGATGATGGCGTTTCACGTTGCTATAGTGATTATCATTTTATACACGTCCAACTATCAAAACACTCGTGAAACTTATCAAAGGGAGAATTGAGAAAAAAATATTTGTCAAAATCAAAAGTGAGCAATGACGAAAGGACCGTGACAACGGGGGTTAATAAGATGAAATAAAATATGTATTTTGTTATAAAAAAAAAAAAAAAAAAATCACGTAAATATTTGTTTTGTTAAAGTGCCAAAAGTTACCGTACAGTATTTTTTTTTTTTTTTTTTTTCTAAATTATATTTTGTTTATTATTCTTGTGGAAATTGTGTAGAAAGTTAGTTAGTACAATTACTAGTGGAGTAGTGTAAGTTGGAAAATGTTGGAATAATGAATGGAAATATACGAATGGCCTTGGTGACTCACATCTTAGGATTCCAGTGAAATTCTTGGTGTACTCCAACCAAAATAACACAATAAATGCATATTATTTATTATTATTATAATAATATTATTTAAAGATATAATTAGTCGTCTTAATATATTGTATAAATATATTATTATACAATAATTTTATATATTACAAAATAAGAAATTTCCCTCGGTTTTTTTTTTTATTTATTTATTTATCTATTTTTTTTTTTTTTTTTCTTCCCCTTTTGAATCAAAAAAGTAATCTCACGCGAATGAATCTTGAGATAAGTACACTACACATCTACACAAGTAAATAGGATTTTTTTAATTTTTTTTTTTTCCAATAAATATTTTAAACGAAACAACATTGCCTGTCTTTTTTGTTGGGTAATATCATCCAGGCGCAATTACATCTAACAGTTTATATTTCCTCACTATATAACTATATCTATATAGTATTTATATATATAGTTATAACGTCTACGCCTTCAGGCGTCCACGTCTACTTCAAACGTCCCCCTCTGTTCTCATTACTTCTTTCATTTTGCCTCTCACTCTGTCATTTATATACCGCCTACTCTACCAACTACCATTTCAGCTTTAGTCGTAAAGCGACTACGTTAAATCGAACTTTCTTGCATTTTATCCGCATCTCACGATTCTCATCTAAATCCTTCCATTCATTTATTCATTCATTCATTCATTCATTCATTCATTCATATTTATTTATTTATTTATCATAAGAATTTTTTTGTTTTTGTTTGTTTGTTTTTTTTTTTTTCCCACCGTTTTAAAAACCACTTGAATTTATTTATTGCTTTATTAGTAATTCCAATGAAGAAAAAAAGAAAAAAAAAGGGGGGGGGGGAGGGAGGAGAATTCATATATAAATGATGAAAAAAAAAAATAATAACGGGGACTGTTGAGACAAACAAAAATGACGTGAATCACGTAAAAGGACACACTAGACTCACACACATACACACATACACTATAAAAACAATTTACTAACTTTTCCGAAAGTCCACACTGGCACAGGTCAAATTACATAAATAAATCAGGCGCTAACTACCCACTTGCAAGTAAAAGCAGCACAACCAACAAACTCAACCCACACTCAACAACCCCAAGTCCCTCTTTTAATGTTACCAAAGCCAAAAGCACATATATATAGATGTGAATGCAGTAGTAGGCTAAGTCGTGCAAGTGCTCGCAACAAAGTTAACAAGTATTTTTATTTATTTATTTATTTATTTATTTATTAATTATTATTATTATTTTTTATCTTACTTCATTTATTTACATATTTACTTATTTATCTATTATTATTATTGCTGTAAAGAATTTTTTATTTTTTATTTTTCTAGTGTGTTTAGTGTGTAGGATTTACACTACTTGTTTTGACCGCATCGTTATGTACTCCAAGGTACAATTTTGTAGGGAACGAAAGAGAGAGACAGAGAGTTGGGTGTTGTTGTTCGTGAATAGTATTCTGGTATTTGCTCCCTAAATGCACACGTGTGGTTAATGTTGGTATATTCAACAAGGTTGCACTGTGGCAACACATGTAATATAGGGGAACGCATAACTTTTATGTATTATTTAGCTTTTTTGTATTTTTTTTTTTTTTTTTTTTTTTTTTTTCTCGATCATATCTTTATTTTGATCTTTAATTGATGATAAATTTTGTTTTTATTTCTATACTTAATGTTTTTTTTTTTTTTTTTTTTTTGTAATTATTTGATATGTTGTAGGTGAATTTTCTTTTAGTAATGGCCTAAAATAATTTTGTCATTGAGATATTATGTTGTCAGACTTGTCGTGGTATTCACCACAAATAGATTGTTAAAAGTGTATATAAATATCCAGACGACATCGTATCAATGTGATTTATATTTGGAAAGTGCCCAGGTTCATTCGCGTCTGTGAACAACAAATTAACGTAATTAGAAAAGCTCACGTGGCCAACTTTGAATAAATGTATGAAGCTTAATTTAGATGGTGGTAAGTACCTCGATGGAATTTTTCGTAAAACAGAATTATATAAATAATGGTAAATGTTTTAAATGAAAATTTTGGATTTTTTTTTTTCTTCCTTTTTGAGGTTAACGAGGTGTAAAAGTTGTAATTCATATTGTATTTTATGGATAATTGTCCTATAAGAATTGAATATATTGGCACAATATCACATTTATGACAGTCTTTAATTGTAATATTATGTATTTTAGATTGGATTTTTCTTTTAATTATCATCTAATATTTTCTGTCACACTTGAAACAACAAACACGTACGGTAAATATTTTGCTTGCGTCACTCGATGTTTAAACTCCACGTCAAATTTTATGTCGGTGTTGACATTGCAGGAAAATAATGCACAACAGTCTATAGAGAAAAAAAAATAATAATAATATTATATTAAATAAAATAAAATTAATTAAATAGAAAAAATTTTTAATTAATAAACGTATATCTGTTTTTTTTTTTTTTCTTCTTTTTTTGTTTATAGCTTTGTAACTGTTTTTGTGTTTTATTAAACTTTCAATTCTATTATTAAAAATTGCACTTTTAATAGCAGCTACATAGTAATAATAAAAAAATTACAAATTAAATTTTCTTTATTTTTTCATTATATTTTTACCGTGAGAAATAGAAAATATGAAATATATCCCGTTGAATATTTCTGTTTTTGTGTGTGGCTGATATTCCATATCACGATGAACCACATAAAAAACAGACGACAAATGCATTTAAAATCATAGCAAGACCACTCCCAATGAGAAAAATATATATATCACAATGATGGAGAGAAAATATTGTGTTCGGGTACTAATAGGCGATCAGGGATAGACCATTTGTCGTGTGTTCAACCACGTACAACTTTTCTTTGAAAAATTTCCGACCACATTTTTTTTTATTTTATTTTATTGTCTCTACTGTAAAAATCAATATAAATAAAAAATTTCGCTTTGTTTTCTATCCGTACGTGTCTCTACATATATATATGAATAATTTTTAAAAATTTTATTTGTGTGTTCATTTATTTATTTATTTATTTATTTATATATACATCAATTGAATTGTAAAGGTGAATGAGGAATTAATAATAAAAATAAAAATATCAGTAGGATGGAAAAAAATTATTTTATATTGCATATTTATTTATAAAATACACGTATAAGGAAATGATAAATGCGTGACCCGAGAATTTTTTCACTGACTTTGGCGACACAAATCGTAAATATAAAAAAAAAAAAAAAAGCTTTCGCTACAGGTCACACATGTGCACATACACATATTTATTTATTATACTGTGCATTTTCTCATCATGACAATAATAACGACGATGAGTTGCGCGCGATGCCTACTCCATACACGTTTTCCCGGTGGTGTAATACAGTTCCATCTTCGGTATACACTCGACATATACAGGCCAACTACTGCTACTAAATTCAAGTGCACCACTACTAAGATATATACTCCATCCAAGAACTGTACCATATATACATTGTATACATACCTATGTGTGTATATGTATATACTTGAAATTATATACATGTATTCACCTTCCAATCCCCCAGGTCACTGAGTTTGTGAACCCTCAGGTCCTGGTCGCCAAATTTATTATTCTTTTATATACATTATTGCACACACAAACACTGCGCGTGTAAAATTAAAATGTAAAGATAAAAATATAATGTCATATAAACATTTGTATTTATTCAAAGTATAATTTTATATTTACAGTAAACTAATAATAATAATAATAATAATAAATATATTTTATAGATACAATTTTTCTTTTTAATCATACAAAGTAACACAAATTTTATCCTTTTTTTTTGTATTATGAATTTTATTATTTACTTTTTTTTTTCTTTTTTTTTTTTATATAAAGAAAATATTTTTGTTTTTAAAAAAAATAATAAAAAAAAAAGAAACAAATTAATTAATATTCATTCTCACGGATATTAAACACAATTTACAGTGTAACATAGACACGTCGTTCCTGGTTGTCGTTTGATAGATGATATTTTTCCTTGCGCCCTGCAACGTTTACTTAATTTAATTTTTTTTTTTTTTTTGTGTTTTTGTATTTTTATTTCTATTTTTTTTTTTTTTTTTTTTCATTCTTTTCTGCTTTTTTCTTTTCACCTGCATCGTGGTAAGTTATATAGAGGTAAAGAAAAAAAAAAAAAAAAAAACAAAAAAAAGAGTGCAGAACGCGACTGGCGCAGGTGTGTCGGACGTGGATAATTGGCACGCTAATGGACGCCGACATGCGGAGCCAAAGAAGAGAATGGGGTAGTATGAGGTGTAGTGGGGAAGGGGAAAAATTATATAGAAGAAAAAAATAATAATAAAATGTACAAGTATATATATATATATAATACGCACGATGAGAGATGCAATAGGTAGAAAATTCATAAAACCGAAAAAAAAGCCCCGGCAAATTAAAGAAATATTATTGTAAAAAAGTATATGATGATATATATTTTTTTTTCTCCTTCATTGTCATATCAAATATTCATTCGATTCTTTTTATTTATTTATTATTTTTTTTTTTTACATAATATGTGCGCACGTGTACACATATTATAATAATTTATTATCACATTTTCCAATTACGCTGTGTGGTATACACACTCGTTAACACGTACTTTTTTTTTTCATTTTTTTTTTTTTTTACCTACTCTATTATTATTGGTATTATTATTATTATTATTATTAATATTATCATCGTTATTTTATAATTGTTTTTTTTTTAATGGTTCAATTCAACACGTTATGCTTCGTGAAAATTTTATTCCTCATTGTGATTTATTTATTTATTTATATATTTTTTATTTGTTTTATTTGCATAGTATTTCAACTTCAATTGTTGATGTTAATAGGAAATAGCACGGGATAAATTTGAAAAAAAAAACAAAAAAAAAATGAAGAAAGTATAGTGTGTGTGTGTGTGTGTGTGTGTGTGAGAAAAAAAAAAGGGAGAGTGAGAGTGAATGAGAAAGACTTGGAATAGAAATGTTAATTTGCATTTGCGAATTGTCAACTAGTTACGGTTGTTTACATTAGCATTGATAATTTATTTCCCTAATCGAATTTGAACGTGACTAAGCTCACACACTGGACGTGTATACTAGGAAACAAATAAAACGGAGATGAAAGATAGAGTGACAGAAATAGAGAGGGAGAGAGACAGATCAAAAGTACGAAGAAAAAAAAAAAAAAAAAACAGAAAATAGCGAAATCGAGGTAACTCGAGTTATGGAAATTAAATAAATATTTATTTATATATATATATATATATATATATATATTGAAAATAATTTTTTATTGTAAATAATGAAAATTTATTATGAGATAAAATTTGAAGGAAACGAATGAAGGAGAAGAGGTGGGTAAGAGTCAGACGGCGTAGGCAATCACAGTAACGAACATAACAAGAACTTCCTGCATATAGTTTGGTGCATGTCATCGTTCAGTATAATTTTTTTTACTCTCAGTAATCCTTTCTCTTACTCTTCTTATACCGTTATAATTCAACTGCGCGAAACAAAAGACCGCTGGGGGAGCATTACTGAGGCCCATTTAAATTAATCGCCACAATCATTCACTTGATACTCATTTTTTTTTTTTTCTCACTCTTATTTATATATATATAATTTTTTTTTTTTTTTCTTCATTTTCTTCTTAACAATTTGTCTTCTAGCGAAACGTATACACGGACATCGAGTGCATTCCAGATGTCTTTCATTCAATCAAATGTAATCTTATCACGCTAAAATAAAAAAAAAATTAAAAAAGAAAAGAAAAAAAAAAAAAAAAAAAAAAAAGTGCGAATAAAAAATAAACGGTATAAAAACAAAAACGTGACATGCTAAATCTCATAGATTTTTTTTTGTTTTTTGTTTTTTTTTTTTTCTCATTCATTCATTTGTTCGCTCTCGTATATACAAACTGTATTTTAGTGCATGGCACTTTTGAATTTCACAATAAAATTGAGTTATGTACTTTTGTTTTACACCCCAAATTCACGCAACAATCAAATTATCAAACGCAGCGCGAGTGAGGGTGAAATAACAAAACAGAAAAAAAAAAAGGTGTGCTGGAGTATTTTATATTCATTTGCATATGCTCGAATGAAAGTGACGATATTACAATTTTATCAATCACTCAATTGTACAGTGTGTGTAAATGAGACAATTTAATTATTGTCAAAATTAATTTTTTTCCAATTGAATTTTAAATTAAAATTCCAATTCACATATATTTGTCAAATCAATTATTATCACAAATAATATTACACATTACAATACATGACATAATTAAAAAACTGAAAAAAAAAAAAAAAAAATCAATTACATAACAATAAATATTATTTATTTCACACGTATATACACATATATATATATATTTTTTATCATTAAATCAGTGGTACCTTTTTATGAAATCGACATCTGTCATATAAAATTGAACATTCAACAACACAGTCACATCTTTTCTCATTACATTCCCTTTCGCTTTATTTTCACACCCCACACGTATATCAATCCCCTTTTTCTTCATTTTTCACTCTTAAAAAAAATTTGTATTTTGTTTTTTTTTTCTTTTTTTTTTCTCCTTCGTCTTTTTATTCAGTTTTTCTTTGCATCGCTCAACTCACTCACTTTTACGCACTCTAGTAGATTCACCACTTCCTTTTCTACGTTTATATACAACACACATCTTATATTATATATCCTCTACCTACCACCACTCATATACATTATCTATCTCCGTTGCTCGCCTGTGCGCATTGTGAGATTATCGGCACATGCGCCCAGTAGTACGTGCTCTGCTGGTCTAGTCGGAAAAGCGAATAGTCGCCGGCGTGTCAAGACCATTCCACTCGATTCTCTTTCAGTTGTACGTTGAGGCTCGTCCTCCGTAAACGTATTCAGTCACTATATTCAACAATAATTCACTCGTATATTCTCTCGTCGTTTTCAATTTATCTCTTATCCATATCTTTATGTGCCCTTTGTTTATTCATTTTTATTTTTATTTTATTTTTTTCCTTCCATCTATTTACAATAGATAAATTATATTTAATATTTAATTTTAATTTTTTTTACTATTTCGTTTGTTTGTTTGTTTGTTTTTTTTGTTTTTTTTTTGTTTTTTTTCTTCGATTGTGGTGCTGTAGTGTCGTTTATTTCAAAATTTTTTCTTTCTATTTTTTTTATTTTGTGTTTGAGGTTAATTGAGAAACAGAAAAGTTCGTTGGTGCAAGTTGGGTTAAAGGTGAAAACTAAATTATATAAATATTATAATACAGTTTTTTAAAAATTTTTTATTTACTTATTTGTTTGTTATTTTTTCATATATTTATCATTATCATTATTATTATTGTTTCGTTTTTTTTTTTTTTTTTTTTTTTTTCTTCTTAAAATTACTGTTGGAGTTTTGCAGTTTTGTTGCAACTAATATACAAGAGATAAATAGAATATAGAGACAACCGATGGAGGGATAGAGAAGCTTTTTACTCCATCGGGATTTTTTCACACACGCCCTTAGGCATTGAAAAAGATATAACTATTCGTGCGGTGTAAACTTCTCATACTGAGAGATTTGTTTCAATTTTTATTTGTTATAAATTTTTTTTTTTGTTTTTTTTTTTATCCTTAATAATTATTTATTTTTTAATATTTTATTTATATGTAAAATAAATAATGATTGAGGATTTTTTATTTATTTATTTATTCATTTATTTTTTTTGGTTAATAAACTCTGATGATTTTTACGTTTTTGAATATGTGATAAACGATTGGCAAACTCGAAATTGTGTAAATAATTAAATACGTAATATTGAAATTTGAAATAATAAATTTGATAGAAAATTTTGAAAAAAAAAAAAATATATATATATATATATATATGTATGAATATAAATACGTGTAAAATAATATCATATGTGTATGGATTAAGAATAAAAGATTGAAATGCGAAAAGATTTAACACATTGAGATATCGATTTTCAATATTTTACAAACTCACGAGTGTGGTGCAGCAGAGCCATTTAAACATTTGGCAACGAAACTTTCGAAGCACGTGCAATTTTATTCCATCATTTTCACTCTACACACGTGATTCCACTCAAAATTCCCAATGTATTTAAATTCAACTTCATTAATCTAAATAAAAATTATCATATAAGAATAAAGATTGTAAAGTTTTTATTATATTTATTTATTATTTTTTTTTTTTTTCGTATATTTCGTGTTTAATATAAAAATTTTCTTCCACGTAACTTTAAATTACATTTAATATTTATTATTTTCCCTCTTTGTTCGCAGATTACTTTCTTTGCCATCTCCATAATCGATCTTGAAATTGTTCATGACGCTCAGCAGGTCATTCAGACAACGGAAACATAAACGTTGTACGTAAAAAAAAATAATAATATAATAATAATAAGAAGAAGAAGAAGAAGAAGAAGGAGGAGGAAAAGAAGAAAAAGAAGAAAATGAGCAGGGGATAGAAGTGAAAAATAAAAACTAAAGCAAAATAATAAAAATGAGCGAGTGCAAGTGAAGTGGGAAAAGAAAAATCTCATTACACTGTCAGCGCATCGTTGGAGAACTTTTATTTTTTATTTTTTATTTTTTTCCCTTCTTCCTCTTTATTTCTGAAAAAACGAATACATCGTTTTTCTTTGGTCCCAACTAGTATTTTATTTTTATTTATTATATATATATATATAATTTTTTTTTTTTTTTTTTCATCTTTTAGTGATCACAAGACCAACGAGGATGGGCAACTGAAAATGTTGAGTGAATCGCGATAAGTATCCTTGACACGTTTCACGATCGCGTTCTGTGACAACTCTTGTGCACAAGACAAAATTGGTGGTGTCCTACTATATATATATATATATATATATACACAGTGATATCAAATTGGTTCTCTCAAATATTTTCCATCCACGAATTTTTCATTTTTCACGGCTTCATCCGTATGTCTACTTCTATTCTTCGTTACTACACACAAACACACACACATGCACACACTTGTATGTGCGTTTCACCAACAATCTATGTGGAAAATCATCGTGTCATAGAATTCTACAGGCGGCTGTCTCGAGTGCCAGAAATCTCAGTGAAACTATTGTGAAAATATGGCGTGGATAACAAGATGAAAATTGTCTGATTTATTTTCTAAGGTGAGATCGCATTGCAAATATGAAATTCTTCAATATTTTTCCGATATATATATTATTTTAAATATATAACAAATTGGTATATAAAAAAAAAATATTCATAAATAATATTTTTTCCTATTTTTTTGTTTTTATTTTTACGAGATTTTAATTTTTTTTTTTTTTCTTTTTTTTGTTTTGTTTGTCTTTACTGTTATTTATTTACTCGAACAATGGTTGTGATAACAGAATTGAATTGTATACAGTATATATTTCATATAATTTCAACACAGTCGCGTTATAATTGCACCAAACATACGTAGAACGAGTAGTCATAATTTTTTATTCGACGTTTAATTAACTCATGAGTCACTCATAAATAACAGTAATTTATTCGAGGTAAGGAGAAATAATAAAAGAAATAAAAAAAAAAACATGTGAAAAATGACCAGAAATAAAATGAGGTAAGCAAATAAATGAAAAAAAAAAAAAAAAAAAAAAAATTGGGGATTTCAACAAAAGACATTGCGGATAATTCGCACAAACAATAATAAAAGAATACAGAATCGTTTATATATCTCGAAGCTCACGAATTCACGTTGACCCAGAACTTCAACGTGAGCTCACTCTCGTGTGCAAAGGAAATGTTTTGTAAATTTCTTACAATTTCACAAACTTTTTATATCTCTGATTGAATAATGATCTCGTTATGTTACAATTATTTTATTTTCATCTTCATCGATGAAGAAAAAGAAAAAATAAAATTTTTTTTTTATATGTATATTTTTTATTAAATTTTTTTTATTATTACAAAATGATAAAATAATAATAATAATAATAATATTAATAATAAAATCTATAATTTGAAATTAAATTATTATTTTATGATATATAGAAATATAATTGGAAATTTTATTTTTGTGACAGTAGAAAATGAAAAATCGTCAACTTACACGATAGAACTGAAAAATCTCATTTCATTCGTGACAGAAGTCATTTTTTTTTTTTTTTTTTTCTTTCTATCTTTATATATATGTAATCACACACGTGGAAAAATGTGAATAGACAATTGTATACGTGTGTTTGTATATATTTGGGGTGAAAAATACTATATATGTGTACGGTAAAGGACGAAGGAAACAAATGTCTCGTCAATTCTCTTTCACTGCAAATGAACCAGACATGAAATCCCTTTTTTCAAGATTATTCGAATGTCGTGCGCGCCAGTGTAATCGTTATACCATCGCACTACGTTCTTTCTTATATCTATCTTGTTATCTATCTACATATATATATATATATTAGTTGTATCCTCTCAATGTCTTTCTCGGTTGGATGATAGAGAACGTGAAGTCCCAAAACGATTCATGAAATTGCCCAGACAAAGTGTCCCACTATCGATCTTCACCTCAAATGTGTGACCCTTTCACTTCTCTCAATAATTTCCTCTCACTTTTTACACATTTTTTTTACCCCTAGTCTGTACAATTTTTTTTTATAAATTTCGTATTTTCACATTTTGATTCATTTTTATTTCATTCAATTAATTCAATTTAAATTAATAATACACAATTAAATAAATTAATTAATTGAAAACAATAATAATAATAGTATATACATATATTTATTTATTTTATTATTTTTTTTTTTCAGATTCAATTGTTCATTATTTCAATTATTCCTACATCACTGATTCATTAGTAGATGTGAAAAAGTTTATTGGAAAAAGTCGAAAAATCAACTGCAAGAAAGAGAAGAAAGTGAAAAAAAGAAAAAAAAAAAATAGTAATAAATAAAGTGTAACGTGAAAATAATAAATAAAATAACAATGTACAAACTCTTTCGTCGAGGCACCGGTCGTATGTTCGTCCTGTGTGTGGTATTATTATCATTATTATTGTGCTTATATTACGTTAGTCAAACGCAAACGCCAACGACGGGTCAAGCATCACTTGCAGCCGTGCAAATTGCTTTGAGAGATGAGCAATCATTGACAACTCTAATACCAGACTACAATGAAGCACCTGACACACGTGTATCAGCTGCTAATTGTCCATTACCAAAATCACGAAATGCGGATATTGATACACCAGCTGAATATGCCAAATTCGATTTTCAGGTGAGTTTTTTTAATTTTCGTTCAAATTTTTTATATTCAATTTCAGTGAATAATTTTATATTAAACAAATATACGTATGTATTTATTATTTCATCAATTTATATATTAATTAATTGATTTTTTTTGTTTGTTTGTTTTTCGTTTTTTTTTTTTTTTTATATTTTTTTCTCGAATGTATTCCACTCGAATTTGTCCAAAGCGAATAAAATAATTACAAGTACTAGTCGTGGAAAAGTGCGGAGACAGCGCGGTACACCGCGGCAACTCGATTAAATGTCGCCTCGGGCAGTGCCACGATTCATTTTAATTACGCGTGTGGCAAAGTTGTCGTTCTATACACACACACACACACACACACACACACTCATATATCATATATTTTTATTCGTCTATTCTCACGTTTACACACGCGGAGTTTTGCCCTTTTACTCCTAATATTTCTCAAGCGTTTACTATTTATTTATTTTTTTTTTTTTTTATCACTCGACTCTATGAGCAACTGTGAACATTGACATAAATTTTGCACGATATTTTTGTTTTTTTTTTTTTCGCACATATTTACAATAATTTGAGAAGAAAAAAAATTATTATTTGTATATAAATAAATGAAAAAAAGTTTTTTTTCTTTTGTGTGAGATATTTTTTTTTTTTTGGGAGAATTTAGAGGAAAATAGTGAGAAATTAAGTACGCACTTGGAGATTTGATATATAGAGATATGTTTATCCCATACTTTTTTTGTACTCTTTAGGGCTCTCGCGCTTGAAAATTATTCCAGTTGAGAGGAGTGATTATAGAAGGGGACATAAGCGAGAAATGGAGGGTAATGGTAAAAGTGAAGTGAGTCCGCGTGCAAAATGTTGTCGCGAGAATGTTGAAGAGCTTTTCGCCTTTGCCTCTTTTACTCACGATGTCGGCAGCCTCATAAAAATCATTTTTCCCCTTTCCCGAATGTAAATTGGCCATGCAATTCTTGCAAGCACATTATATATATATTCAGAAAGGAAGTGGGGATTTGTGAATGTGAGAAGATTGAGGAAAGTGAAGATGAGAGAGAATTGACGTCGACAAGGAAGTGCCAATGAAAATTATTATATCGTCGTCAAATATCTATATATATTCAACGTATATAGAAGCAAATGAGAATATTCAAATAAAACTACATAATTTTTTTTTTTTTTTTTTTTATCATTCTTCTCTCATTTTTTTTCCTCAATAAAATTCACATTTTCTTATATTTCACATTTACATCCAAAAAAATATATAAATAATTAATAATAATATGATAATTATCGTAAATAAAAAAAACAACAAAAACAATAAAAAAAATCACAAAATTTCAAGATTTTTTTTTTTCTTTTTTTTACTTTCAATTCATAATTTTCACATACAAATATTTATCACAATACAAAATTTTTATATACACTATCTATTTATAAATTTTATTCAAAAAAAAATTTTTATCTCTGATTTTACCCTCTTTTTTTTTTTTATATCTCTATTGTCTCTAAACTTCTCCTTCATTAATAGAAAATCGATATTACGTATATGTGCACTCACGTTAACTCAACTAAAAGCGTCATATACAGTTATAAACGTTTTGTATAAAACACATTCAACCCACTGCTCACCCCTTCAGTCACCATCATTATTATTATTATTATTATTATTATTATATACCTATAATTCTGCACTCTTTGTTAATTGTTTGCTGTACATATATGTGTTGGTAAATGCAAAAGGGGGTAGTTCATGGGTTACTCTCTTGCGTCTATACATTTAGTGTATACGATTGTTGTGTGAACAATAAAGGAAAATTGCTCGCTCATACATACAAATACAAATGTGCATATAAATTTAATCGATATATAAATATATATATATTATATATGTTATATTTATTTAATATAAATATTAATGTTTCATTGATGTGAATGACATTACGTACAGTTGAGCAATTTATTAGTTTCATTTTCGTCTTTTTATATATTTATTTATTTATCTATCTATTTATTTTTATTTTTTTTTATTTTATTGTTTCAATTTAATGTTTTTTTTTTTTGTTTTTTCTTTTTCCACATATTAAAAACACTATTGAGTTGATTAAATTTTAATTTTTAATTGTCAGTAAATTAAAATGAATTATCATAAATTTACATCAATTGTGGAGTGATTGATTTTAATTATTTTATTTATAAATTGAAAAAAAATAATAAAATAATGATAGTAATAATAATAATAATAAAATTAAATATATATTCGACAAATGGATAAATCATTTGATCCATTTCATTAGATTGCATTTAAATGATTGGAATATTTAATTAATGTATTGGAATATACATATATTATATCGTGGATTCAGTTTAGATTTAAAGTCCGATATAATTTGGATATTGGAATATTATTCATCTTTTAATTTAATACTATTATTATTATTATTATTTTTTTTCATCTCCACCAAAATCAAATTTAAATTCATATTTTTACTGTATATATTATTGTTTTGTTTTTGTTTTTTTTTTTTAATTTTTTTATTTTATCTTGGCTATTCTCACACATAACTCATCGCTCAATATAGACAGATAAAAATACTAAAACTTCATTTTTGTTTTTAAATTCAAAATGTACATTAAAAATAAATTTTTTTTCTTTATTTTCAATTTTATTTTTATTTTTTTATTACCCTCTTTGTGATATCTCAACTAATACCATTACTTTTATTATTTCTTGTGTTTTTTTTTCTCTCTTTCTCACTCTTCTTCTTCATTTAATTCTCTATAAATTGTGAATCGTAAAAAAAAAGTAATGGTTTTGCGTCAATTCGCACTTTTAAATTCTGGAGAATTAATTTTTTTTTTTTTTTAATCTTTTCCTCGGATCTCCGAGCTCTGTATAATAACAATTATCAAGTGGAAAAATAAAAAAAAAACAAAAAGAACATGATTTTATTTGATAAATTGAATATAAAGTTATAATGAATGTGTAAAAGTTAACTGGATGTTGATAATGATGATGTTATTCAAGAATTAATTTACAATATACAAACAGTGACAATTACGTGTGAAACCTGATTTGTCACCTCACGAGAAATGTGGATACGATATTTCCACACACACACACACACACACACACACACACATGTAGATACAGATATATTTATACAAGTACATTTGTATAGTTGGTATGGGTAAAAGTACAGAATACTCGGCTCTGTTGATGCGTTAAAACCACAACAAGCCAAAAAGAGAAAGATTTAGATAGTGACAAAGAGAAATGACAATGACACCGTCAACAGAGTGCTCCAACGTGTCACTTTCAACAATATGTATATTTAACTATATACATATATATATATATATAACTTCGCGTGACATACGTTCATTTGTGGAAATTCGTATATAAAGAAAACTTTAATGTTGAAGATCCCAAGCGGTAGTTGACCTGGATTCGTCACTTGGCAGGTAGACTTTTGTAATACGAATAATCATGAGTTTTTTTTTTGTTTTTTTTTTTTTATATTTTCACAACAAATTTATTTTATCTTTTATCTCAACAATATCAAATTAAATTTGACTGATGTGTAAAATATCAGAGACACATTCTTTGTTATTTATTTATTTTTTTTTTTTTTCACACTTTTTTACTATTCTCATGATTGAAATGATAAAAATCTTTTACTTTTTTTTTTTTATATCAATATTTAATGAAACGACAATTTATATTGACATCTATTATAATTTTATTTCAATTAATTCATTGTTGACTATTATTAATTAATTGTTAAAATATTATTTTTACACATATTTAAATGGTCAGATAAACACAAGAAGGATAATGAGATGAAAAAAAAAAAAAAAAATGTTTATATCATTTATGCAAATGACATTTAATCAGGATAGAACTAAATGAACAGCGACTCTATCCACCCATGGTCTCGGTTGAACGATTAACTTTGAATCGATTTTACAAAACCTCAAGGGCAAATTGCCATCGCTTTTACGTGATTTTAGAATGAAATTGTAATCTCTTTTTGTCCCTACTTTTTTATAAATTAATTTTAAATTGACTTTATCCACAATTTCCGACACGTATATAAATAAAATAAAATAATTTTTATCTATTTTTAATGTTAATTATTATAATTTATAATTATTATTGAGATTCTTGAATTTAATGTATAAATATCGGTTGCTTGACAACAACTAGAATGAACTGATTGATGTAGGTACAGGAATAGAAACAATCAGAGAGACAGAGAGAGGGTCTATTATGTAATATATAGTCATTAAAAATGTGTTTATGGATATGTGATTTGATATTACTGAGAGTAGTAGTAAAAATAGTTTATCACGCTCAAATATAGAATTCTGTGTTATTATATAAAACTTTGGTGTTACATTGTGTATGTCATCAAGAGGCAATCAGTTGGATATCAACTATAAATGTTACCACACAGAGGCGAGTGTATGCGAGCGTGTACTTGGGTACATTTGATTTGATTGAAGTCTTATGTAGGGTGAAATTTATCATTGGAAACGATGACATAAATAAAAGCAGCTCATTAGTCTATTAATTTAACTATATTTAATTGTGTATAAATCATTGTTGATAAATGTTTATAATATAAAGATAAATTGGGACGAAAATGACGATAAAAAAAAAAAAAAAAAAAGTGGTAAATTTTTTTTTTCAATATTTCAATTTTCCTTTTATTCATTCATTTATTCATTCATTTATTATTAAAAGTTGATAAGTTAAAGATATAAAATAAATTTATTGTTTTTATTACAATGACAATATGAGAAAAGTATTTTTTAAATTATTTCCATTAATAGTGTATGAAATAAATAAATAAATATATACAAACACACGTATATTTTATCGAATTTTTAACGATTTTCTGAATGATATATTTCTTTGTGAATTCACAATGGAATAGTATAAAATTTACGATTCCACTTGCAAGCATCAAACGATAAAATAAAATACTTTTCACACAAAACCAGTAGAATTTTTTTTTTTTAATTTATTTATTTTGTTATTATTATTATTTTTTTTTTTTTTCTCTTTATTCCACTTTTTTCCAAACTGTACATAAATCTTTGTTGCACCTGGTGCTTTAAATATTTCACGTATATTCACATACATTCAAATATACATATTTTTTTTTTCTTTTCTTTCTTTTTTTTTTTTTTTTTTTTTTTGATGTGATAGAATCATCATGAACGATATCGAATGCCAGTGATATCTATCTCACTTTAGCTCTATTGTTCTTCATATTATATCCACTAAACGACAATTTTTCATTGCTGACAATCGCCATATTTCTTTTTCATCTTCACTTTACCCAACTTTACAAACTGGTCTTTTCCATCTCATAAAATCTGTTTCAATGTTCTTCATTTCCTACTCTAATAATTTCTTTTTTTTTTTTTTCTCAAATTTTATTACTATTATATAAATACATACATATATGTGTATTGAATAAATTTATATGTATATACAATGTGCAATTTTCCCTGGTCGTTTTCGCTCGACTTCTTCTCGTTTCCTACGTCGTCGACGACGACGACAACGTCGGAAAAAAAAACCAAAAAAAAAAGTACGAAATAACGAAACGAATATAAGCGAACCATGTCGACATTCAAGCTCATAATTCTCGCACGACTTACGTTTTTCCTTGTCGTTATATTCATCCAACCGTGTTGTACCAATTGCTTCGAGAGATTTGTATAAAGAGACATTTATTATTTATTATTTTTTTCATTTTTTTTTCATTTTTTTTCTACACTCGTGTATTAACTCGTGATTTTTTGTTATTTTTCTCTGTATCATTTTTATTTTTTTTTACTCATCGTCAAGTTATTTAACTTTTAAATAAAAATAAAAAGATAAATCAATAATTTTGCAAGCAGAAAGTTCATTGAGAACTGGATAAATTTTTTTTCATTTTCTATTTTATTTTATTTTAAAATTATTGAATGGAAAAAGTAAAGTCAAGTGCTGCTCATTCTTTTTTTTGTTTTCTTTTTTCCTCTTTCCATTCTACTCTTTGAGAATATAGAATTGAAATAAAATTATCCTACAGTCTGTTTTTTTTTGTTTTGTTTATTTTCATGGGTAATAAGTTGATAATGTATATTTACATTTATATCTCTCAATATTGGTCTTTTTTTTAATTTTTTGTTTATGAAGATACTATCAAACGTAATATTTTATCCTATTTTTTTTTTTTTTTTTTTTTTTCTCCTTCCATTCAATAGTCATCCAGTATATTTTTTCATGCGAATATTTTTTATTTTTACCATGGGACAAATAGTTTTATTTCAAAGAATAACTCAATTATATGATTTTGTTCATTGCATTCATATTGAATGTACCACATGTTACACACACGAATTTATATATATAATATATATATATATATACATGTACACCAACTCATACATTTATTTATAGAATTTCAATGATATTAATGCAATTGAAAACTACCATTGCCCGTCATGTGTGTATATAAATATATCCATGCGTGCAAACGACGGGTGTGCAAATCAATTCACATTTTACTCACCCCACTCGCTTTTACTATATAATCGCACGGACAATCGACTACTATTTCCAGGGATATTTATATATATAAAAAAGTATATATTGTAAAAATGCATTTGCACTGAGAGTCGATTGAAACACGAATACTTTTCATAGTGTCCTCACAATAGGTGCACATCAACAATTTCGCTCTACTTCCCTCTCTTTTGCTGAATAACGTTTATTGGATTTTTTTTTTTTTTTTTTTTTTTCACATGTTATCTCCATTTATATATTTATCGTTATATTTTTACGGACAATTCTGTCGATTTAAACGTGATTTAATGTATTGAATATATATATATATATTTTTTTTCTATATATAAATATATATAATTTATAATGAAACATTTTATTTTTTTATCATTGAAATTTCGTGTAATGATAAATTATTTTTTTATACTGTTTGTAATATTGTCGTGATATAGTTTTTTTTTTCCAGTATATAAGATCGTAGTTTTTTGTTTATTGAATTTTATACGTATGCGTATGTATGTATGTGTGTGTGTGTAGACATTCCACGCACATTTTCCGATAAAACCTCTGGTTAACCGCAACATATCTTTTAATACTTTGGGAATTTATTTGCGCATAGTTTTCATCACGCAACTGCACACACCGTCGTCAAACACTCTCAGTGTCTATTCTTTTTTTTTTTTTTTTTTTTTTCATTCTCCAATTTCCCGGAAATCATACACAATGAGAAAAAAAAATAATAATGAAATGAAATGTAATGAAAAAAAAAAAAAAAAAAAAAAAAAAATTCCCTCATTTTTTCAGTTTTAATATCGCAATAATAAAAAATTTATTTTTTTAATAAAGATCACAAACACACTCACACACGCACGCACACACACACACGTAAAATTTTTATTATATATACCAAACGCATTCATATCTAGCGCTTTATTCTAACGGGTAAATAAATAATAATTCTTTTGATGTTCCCACTAAAGTGTTGGAAGGTATAACATACAGTACACGTATACGTATATCCCATGATTCTGTGTTGCGACGAGGGAGAATGAAAGGAAGAAGAAACGGACGGTGATTATACGTATCGCTCATCCGACTGAATACACGTTTCTCTTCTTCCCTTATCTTCTCGTCTTTTTTTTTTTTTTTCTTCGTCGCTCAGTTCTTCCATATCATATCCACACAAAATGTACTACAGTCCACTGGTTTATACAGTTTAAAGATGATGCCAATGTACCATTGGGAGACAAAAATAAAGGCGCCGGTGCATAAGAGTATGAGAGAATACTTTGCGTCACTGCTGTATTATAAAAAGGAACGAAACGTCGTCGTCGTCGTCAACGACAAGAGAGTTCGTGAGGGGCGAATAGTTCAAGTTGTGCGAGGGTATTGAGGGTTTTATATAAGGGTAAGCTTACAGTAGAAACCATCAAGGTTTGTCCAAAGGGGGATGAACTCGTTTTTACAAACGTCCAGGATGTGTCTTATCGGTCTTCACTGTCATTGATGTTGTCGTTGTTCTTGTCGTTCTCGTTATCGTTGAGATTGAGACGTGCGACACAAAGAGAAAATACGAACACGACTACAAACGAAAATTATATGCGCATCTGTATATATATATAAATATTAACAAAAAAAAAATCTTTGGATTTATAGAGAATTTGAATGCCGATAAAAAAAAAAAAAAAAATGAATAAATAAATACAGAGAAATGATAACGCCAAGTGTCTGAGAAGAAAAAAAATAAATTATCAATTTCATTTATTTATTTATTTATTTATTATTATTATTTAAGTATAGAATTTATTTTTTATTTTATTTGTGTTGGTGCTATTGTTGTGTTATTTTCTTAGGTTGAATATACGTTTTACTTCAACTCTCTCTCTCTTCCCCTGACTAGACACCATTTCGAATTTAAGCTCTGTATACTCTCTCCTATTACGCTCACTGGTCGACGCGACGCTACGATTAAATGAGCTTACCGACGCTTTGTCGCTTTTGTATGTGAAACCGTCTGGCCAACGATATATTTACGGGCTATTCACGAGTTTTAATTAACTTATATATATATATAAGTAATATTACTATATGGTATATTTATCATCTTATATTTATTACAGTGACACATTTATTTTGTGTGTGTTTGTGTGGGATTTTTTTTTGTTTGTTTAATCAGGGATTTGTTAAATTGATGAATAATATTTGCACGTGTGTATTAAATCTTTAATAAATTTTATTCATCAAAAAAAAAAAAAAAATAATGAATATTATTTATTTATTTATTTATTATTATGCATTTTTTATTACATATTTTCTGGGTGGAAAGAGAAGATAGGAGTTTATATGAAAATAATTTTTCGAGATGAGAATAAATAAAAAATTTTTTAAATAAAATTGTATATTTATTTAATCTTCAATATCTCAAATATATCCAACATCTAATATATATTTATATCATTTTTTTTTTTTTACAGTTTTAATTACTAAAAGTTGAGTTATTGATGTTTGTATAGGGTTGATAAAGTGAACTATTTCATAATTAATTTTGCAACATATTATAAATTGAAGTTGGACTTGGTACGCATTGTTAGAGAATGATTATTTTGAGTCAGTGACATGTACATTCTCATGTTTAGTTACATTTTATAACAGACGTGGACTACATTGTCAGAATCATTTATACAGTACGTGTATATTTTCGTAGTAATACATTGGTGGGAATGTTGCAAGTTTTGTTACCACTATCTGTATCTCTGTGTGTCTCTGTGTATATTATACACAACAGTAGTTTGTTTCGCATGCTTGGGACCCGCATACATCACAACTAGATATAAACAAAAAAAAAAATTGCACATAAATAAAATAAAAATTTTTTAAATAAATGAAAATACATGTTTACCTATATTTATTTGACATGTATATATACAGGATTTTGAATGGATGCCAAGTATTTTCTACTTGACGAATTCTACGTGACATCTGGTACCTTTCGACTGATGACACACACGTAAAATACTCCCGCTGACATATATACACACACACACACTCATATGTATATATATATATATAATTACTTTGAAGTTAAATTCACGATACAGTATATATTTACTGTATACACTTCAATAATTTTTGTTCGAAATATTTAATTAGTTTACAACTTTTTTTTTCCTCGACATTGAATTCAATATTTATGTAACGATAAAAAAAGATGATAATAATAATAATAATAATAATAATAATAATAGATAAACATTGATAATAACTATTGAAATATAAAAGTTCAAAATTAATTTAATGAATAGGTAAATAAAGAAATTATTTATTTCCGTCCTATTTTTTTTATTAATTATAGTGACTTCTGTTGATGTTAATATTGGTTGTTTCACTTTTCTCATTTATTTATTCGTATTTACTGGTGTGGTATATTCAATTTGATGTATTTCAGTGTGTGAATAAATGAATATGGGATGTGTGTGCATATATGAGGGCGTGGCTTTTTCCCTCGTGCCAATACCGGAACTTGCGTGATACTGCTCGAATCTTGATAAGCCCGTGCACACTCTGTCGTGCTGTGTATGATTACAATTTTTTTCAAAGTGATGAAGTGAGACCACAATGGTTTGCAGAATTGTACCAAGTAGAGAAATGAGTGTGAGCGAGTGGGAAAATATGGCGAGTCAGAGGAAGTGGTTGATGAGGGTCGATTAGAGAATGAAAATAGACGAAGAAGAAAGTGGGGAGAAATGAGAGGGAGGAGAGAAGATATTACTACCCTGTTATTTTGTAAATCACTTTGTTTCCCGTGAATATTTTAATATCTTTATTAAATTTATCGACAAAAAATTATTATTTATTATACAAAGTGAAATTTTCGAAATTTTTTTTAAATAATTCGTGATACATTCGCAATAAATTTTAATTTAATGATACTCATTATTAATAATTTTTTTTTTTTTTTTTTCATTTCATTTCATTTGAATTTTATTTTTTATAGTTTTTCGTTTTTTCATTTTATTTATTTTTTTTTAAATATTTTATCTCAAAAATTTAATGACGTGATGAAGCGTCTGTTTAAAAATATTAGTGATCACTTTTTATTTTGTTTTGTTTTGTTTTTTTTTTTTTTATATATTTGTGTGTATTCATCAATATCTGTATTGTGGAGTTAAGTGACGACAATGTTCATGAATCGAATTCAATTACGTCAAGTTCCATCAGAGTAACTTCGTTCTGAATGAGCTTTCAATATCAATATCATTCTATTGTCCCATCAACTTTATTGCAATATTGAACGCCAGTTGAATATTATTGGTTTTTTTTTTTTTTTTTTTTTTTTTTTATTTAGTGAATGAAACAAAATTGAGATAAAATAATCTGAATTATTATGTTGAATAGTACAAGATTTGACAATGCCAAGTAAAATTAAAATTCATGTCAATAATTTTTTTTATTTTTAAAATTTTTTTTTCTATCTCTCCTCTCGTTATATTTATAAATTTACCAATAAATAATTTTAATAATGCAGTAACTATACATGAAATAGACATCAAGAATAATAGAGGCAATTAATTCATTCCAGATTGAAATATTCGTTTTTACCTTTTTTTATTCTTCTATCAATTTTTTTTTTTTTTTTTTTCATAATATTTTTTTCCACTCTTTCTTCTTCAGTGAGTCTCACTCCATGTAGTACGACCGGTTTACCTCCATCCATCTGTAACAAAAAGTTGAGTAATCCACCCCTTGCGAGAGCTAAAAGGCAAGCCACCCCCACTCTTTTCCTCTTTTTGTCTCTTTTTGTCTCTTCTTCTTGTCGCATTCTCTTTTTCACTGTTCCCTCCTCTCATTTCCACTCCCCGAACTCATTCTTCTTGTGGGGAAACAAAAAAAAAAAAAAAAAATAGATGTACTTTATTTTTTCTTTTTCCTTTATTTTCTATTTTATTTCTTTCATGCACCCGCTGTTTTAGCTCCCCGTTGGAAGTGACGCTTTTGTACGTACATTGTGCGAATAAGTAAAAACCGTAAAGTGTCAAACGACTGAAAAGAGTATGTATAAAATATAAAATGAAAGAAAAAAAACATACATAATGACAATAATAATAATAATAATAATATTAAAATAATTCAAAAAAAAAAAATACGATATGCAATTTCAAATAATCAAATTTCAATCTCAATCTCTTAATTTGCACGCGTATTTTTTCATTATTTTTTTGTTTTTTTTTTTGATCAATTGGGTGTAAAGAAAAAAAAATTTGACAGTTACTATTGAGTTTTAGTCTCATTTTTTTTTGCACTTTAGTATTATTTTTTTGTTTTTTTTTTTTTTCTCGTAAATTTCATTCATCAGCAAATCGGCTTGCTAGCTCATGTTCATCGATCAAAAAAAAAAAAAAAAAAGAAAGAAAGAAAAATAGGATAGTGAAGAGATGATGTTGAGCGGATGAAATGAAAGCGATAGAAAATAATGATAAAAATAAAAAAAACAATTCTAAAAAGTTGGTGGTGAAAGGAAAAAATAAAATGAATAGAAATACCTGGGAATATATACACATTATATACAGATATATTTAACAATATTTCAAATTTCTCGTATCACATTGTTATCGATTAAAATGTATCATTTTTTTACTTTCTATTTTTTACTTCCATTCATACCCTAATATTTTTTTTTTTATTTTTCTCTTTCTCTTTCTCTTTCTCATTTTGTATTCTTGCATTTATTTATTTATTTATTTATTTTTTTCACATTTTTTGTTCATCATTATCAATGGCTGCTTCTCTTGAATTCATTTTCGCACTACCAGTTGTATAAATTCTCCTCCACCTTATTCAATCACTCTCGGGTATTTTTCTCGCTTCATCTATTGCTCTTATTTCACATTCAAATCTCATTTGAAATATTACAATAACATATTCCAAGCAGAAATTTTTCTTCTTCAATGATTCATTCAGCTTATAATTTTGTTTATTTTTTTTTGATTTTTTTTACTTTTTCAACACGATAAATGTGACAGGAAATTAATTTTTTCTCCACTTAATTTATTGTTATATTATTAATTTTACTATTTATTCAATCACAGTATATGAATATTCTTGAATAAATTAAATAATAAAAGGTGAAAAATTAAAGATAATTTTTATACATTTAAATTGTGTTGGTTATTATCAAGTTATTATATTTTATCAGAGAGCACTTAGTTTGAAAAGTTTCATAACATCGTAAATACATATTATCCATTGGGTAAAAGGTTAAACGTAAACGAAGAGGAATATATATATATATATATAGTGAGTTTACATCGGGATAAAGGCTGATATCAAATTACCATTGAGAAAACAAAGGGAGATTTTTGTGACGGGAGGGCCCCTTTGGCCCTTGGGGATTTGTGCAAATGGGCAGTGGGGCAGGAGGCGCTTCCATTTGTGTCACGTAACCGGCAGTTATTGTGCTCAAGGAAAACTAAGGTGGGGTTAAAATATTGTAAAGGAAGAATAAAAAAAATAAAAAGGAATAAAAATACGACGAAGAAGAAGGATAAGGAGGTGGAGAAAGAGGCACGTGCCTGAATCGACAAAGACTTTATAAGTCTCACACGCATCTATTTATATATAATGTACACAATTTAGTATCATATTAAAGTACAAAATATATAAAAAAAAAAAACTCTCATTTATCATCCATCATTTCACATAAATTTACTATGTAATTCAATTTAATTTCATCATTTAAAAAATCCTTTAATAATTTTAATTAAATATTAAATTCTTACATAAATAAAAAAAGAAACAAAATATATATATATCAATTAACTTTTTTTTTTTTCATCAATTTTTAATTTTATATTATTTTGATGATGAAATATTTATCAAGTTGCAATTTATAATATCTTTTTTATCTGAAAAAAAAAAAAAAGAAAACCAAAAAAAGTTGGAATTTTTATACTAAAGTTTGACCGTGATTGGGTTTTACGCGAACATCATCAAAAGCCATTGGGAGTATAAAAAAAAACCAGACCAAAAAAAAAAAAAAAAAGATAAGGAAAAAGGAGAAAACGTTAATCCAGTTACCGTTACCGAAAAAAGCAATCGTACGTAATACGTGACTTGAACTACATACATTTTTTTTTCTTTCATTATCTATATTAAGAGAAAAAAAAAATGAAGAAAAAAAAAAGGAAGAGAGAAAAATACCTATCGCCTCAAGTAGAAACTATCGAATCATATTAACGTGTTCATATAGGCTATTATTATGTCAATTAAATTTTGATCTTTAAGAAAAATTCTATTCAATTTGAATATCAAGAAAAAATAAATAAAATTATATTATTGATAATGATTTTCGTTAGAAATTTTTAAGTAAAAAAAAATAATAATAATAATAAAAATTTCATAAAAAATTACAATAACATGAGTATTACATTGTCATTATACTATCGTTATGTACAAAATGTCTTTTGTCGTTGAATGCAGAGATTTTAAAAAGTGGAAAATGAAACCAGGTCGAATGAGCTTATCGCACTCAAATCCCTACACTGACTTACCAGCTTTGCACGGACGAGTGACAATGAGAAGACGGTAGATGGAGAAAGTGTAGTAGTGTGTGGCTGGCTTGAGTGTCTACATATTGATGAGAAAAAAAAAAATAATAATAAATAAATAAATAAATAAACTTCACTTTTTTGGTTGTACAAGAATATAGCTCGTGCCACGTCTGCTCTATTGTATAAATAAAAAATTAACTCGAGGGGTGGGCAGATTATTTCATATATATGAACGCTAGACTGCTCTCTGAATTTTTCATAAGCATTCAAATGTATTTTGCACTTGGACTGTTTTTGTTTTTGTTATTCTGTTTTTTTATAGCACTTGTCACGCTATTGGTTCACTTCCTTTCATTCTTACATTCTTTCTCCTTATTTTTATGTTTTTTTTTTTTTTTTTTTGTTTATTACATTTATACTTTTCTTCCTTTCTTTATTTCTTCTGTTTATTTTTTTCTTCTTTTTCTTCTTCTTCTTTTTCTTCTTTTTTTATTTTATTTATTTTTGTTTGACTTTAGCACTTGGAATAGTCCGTTCTTTCACACACTATCGAATTTCCACTTTGGCAATTGGCTGGCTGATACTCTATGTCGATCTCCGTTCCCTACTTCTATCCAGTAGTCACTTGGTACGGATTCACTTCGACATATAAGCTTTCACGACATACAAACACACTCATATATATATATTTGCTATGAGAGATATGAGAAGCAAAAGGGGAT
Organism: Dinocampus coccinellae; assembly: GCA_963920625.1. NCBI lineage: Eukaryota > Metazoa > Arthropoda > Insecta > Hymenoptera > Braconidae > Dinocampus > Dinocampus coccinellae. The sequence goes on from OY987186.1 coordinate 9,107,082, forward strand.
GAGCAACATTGGGACAAGTGAGATCCAAGTTTGGAAGTTTTGTTAGCAACACAAAATGGGCGGAGAGGTTTGGTGATAGGGGGAATATCGTGCGATGTTCGATATTGCAAAGGTCGATTCGGTTGAGGGAGTATAGAATGGAGGTAACAAAAAGTACTGGCAGTAGTGATGGTGAAGTACAGAAGGGCGATTGTAGAGTTGACGCGAAAATTCACGTTGAGGGCGTGTCGTGAAAACGTAAAAAATAAACTTTTGAAATAAAAGTTAAAATAGAAAAAAAAATACGATAAAAATTCACCAAAGTTTTTATATTCTATAAATAAATATAAATATAATTTCAAGTATAAATTATTGTTATGTTTGTGTATTAATAAACAATTATATTATTATAATACGTTGATGTGATGATAAATAATGAAACAAAAAAAAAAAATTTTTTAATTTTAAAAATTAAAAAAAAAATAAATTAATAGTTGGATATATTGCAATGAGTGGTGATAAATGTATAATATTATAGTTCCGCTTATTATCAACTCATTATAATAACGGTGAATGTAATCACCGAAAGTGAACAATTTACCCCACTGTACTTCCCTACTAAACGTACAACACACACCCTTCAAGTCAACCAAGGGTTGAACGCTTGTTTCCGCCCTCGTGACGCGATAAGAAAACTTTTTGATATCCCACCCCTCTCACAATTATGAGAGAAATTATGAAACGTGTTTTAATACAGGTATATACTGTAAATTCACCATAATGACTATTATCATTTTTATTTCAAAATATTTGTTATGAAATTATAATGAATTTATTTTAATTACTGAAAATTATTTTCAAATATTTATCATGATTATTATTTTTTTTTCTCATTTATAAATTTATATCATGATCAATTTATGAATTTTTCATAATTATTGATATTTTTTTTTTTTTTTTTTTGTACATTTATCGTTGACTTTCTGGATGGAAAAAAATAATAAAATTATATAATGTCGTGTATCTACTTGAAAATTATGTTTTTCTATATTTTATGTGTGTGTGTGTGTGTGTGTGTGTGTGTGTGTGTGTGTGTGTGTGTGTGTTTTTATGTGGTATATAAATGTGAATATATGTAAAATCAGTAACTTTTTAAAATTTATATTTAATGTTTTGTAGAGAAATATCTCTTTAACAGCTTTAAACCAAATCGTTTCACGTTGTTGTCTCAATAACTAAAAACTATATAAATATAGAACGTAAATATTTTTGATGTAGGCTTTGACCATTAAATGTTTCATAATTCTACGCTATAAAAATTCTCAAGACCGAATAAAAGCAAAACAAAATAGAATAGATGCAAGAAGGTAAGTTGGAAAAGAAAGAAAAAAAAAAATCAAAAACAGCATAAAAGGTGGTTTAGATGTGTCTTTAATGTTTCCTACTAAAACAAATGTTTTCATGACGTTGAAACAAAAAAACAATTCGTTCTCTCTCATATATACATTTTTTTTTTCTCTCGTTGTTTTCTCGGTTTACTACAAAAAATTTTAATGTACACAGAGTGAAAGAATATAAATGTATTATATACTTGTGTATACTCTAATAATTTGAAGTTATGAGACTGTTTACTGAACTTTTGTGATGTGTCTTATAAGCCAGTCAAAAGTATTATTATGTAGTTTGTATCAGTCTAGTGATTTAATAACCAGAATATAATTCACAGTATAAATTTTCACAATGAAAAAATGACAAAAACGAAAACAATAAAAGAAAAAAAAAATTTTATTATTATTGTTTTTTTTTTAAATAAAAATATTTTGAATTATTTTAAAAATAATTCAACGAATAAACGGAAAAAAAAAAAAAACAATCATATTCACTTCCTCTCCCCTTCCCTCTTTATTTTCTCTCTCTCTCTCTCTCTCCCTCTCTCTGTGTGTGTTTCTTTCAATATTTACAACAAATATCAACTTTTCAAATAGCAAAATAGTCGTATAGACAATATTCATCCCCCAAAAATCTCTTCTCATCGAAAAATTAAATAAAAAAAAAAAAAAAAGTAAAATTCACTATAAATTCAAAAATCTCTTGATATTCTCATTCACTCGCCCATCTTACTACCCCATTCTTGTTATACAGACACAGATTTTTTTTTTGTTTTTGTTTTTTTTTTTTTTTCCTCAACTATTCACCCCTATTATTCACTTGCACTTTGTGTTATCCTCCTTCACCTCCTTCACCTCCTATCTCCTCTTCTTTATACTTATTTTGCCTCTCCTCATCATTTCCATCCCTTTCATCCTATTCTACTTCACCTTCTCCCTCTTCACTATCCCTACTTCTTTAACTTGTTTTTTTTCTTCTTTTCTTTATACTCTAGATACCATAACGTTGTACGCATAGAATGCATTTCCATATATTTTCCGGCATCTTCGTCGACATTGCACTGTGTAATAAATCATAGTCCGTATCACGCTTCGTATATATATATATCATCAAGAGTGTGTGTGTGTGTGTGTGTGTGTGCCTTTGCCTTTAGCATTTGTGGCTGTTTGTAAGCAACGGTGGTCTATGTCTACGTCTCATGATGTCGAACCACATCCCCTAGGACATTATATATGTATTTGTGTACATAATTTGGACACTGGAGGGAAGGAATATGGAGTTGAAATTGTGTCGTCACTTTACCCTCAATACATAGAACCAAATACTGCCCTAGTGGTTAATGACGATCCAATTGCCACACTATTCTAGATACTTAGATGAGACTTCCTGTAACGTTACTAACGTTATCATGTTTACTATGTTATTACTTTGATGATGTTTAATTAGGCAATATCCAATGTCTAATTGAAATATCAAGAATTATTCAGTGAAATATTATAATAATTATTGATATACATATATTATTCAATTGTAAATTACAAATTTTTTTTTCATTTTTTTCATTTTTAAAATTTGAAATTTTTTTTTTTTTTTTTTTTGTAATATAAATATTTTTATTTGATTGTTTGTGATATTAAATAATTTGAAATAAATTATTTGATCCATGGATTTACTTGACTCATACATCAATGCGACAGTATATAATGAGACAATTTGTGGGCGAGACGAAACCACCAAAGAGCACACTCAGACCAAAGTTCAGCTTTCCACTAAAGTCATGGCTATTAAACTGAAGTTTGTCCGTGTATAGTATATAACGTCGCGACGAACTAGAGTGCTCACAAATATTTATATATACATACACACAATATATTTCCCTGAATTTGTATTTTTCGCCCTTGACTACCTTTGATATAATGTACACAGTGAAAGACTTTTAAAAGTAAAAAAAAAATTATAATAAGTTGAATTATAATAAAAAATTTTTACGATATTTATTATTTATTTATTTTTTTTATTTTATTTTTTTCTTTTTTATTAAACTTCCTATTTTTTTTATAAATATATTCCAATAAATTACTCAATAAATGACAAAAAAATTTCATTAGAAAAAAAAAATACTAAATAATCATAATAATACATCGAGGCCAAAGTTTTATTATTTTTTATTATCTACAAATCGATTTTGCCATTTGTTTTTATACACAATAACCACTGATAGTACTGATATTAAGTGAATGAAGAGAAAAAAGATACAAAAAGAAAAAAATTAACATTGAAAAAAAAAAGCAACACAGATTAATATTTTTTTTTTTTGATTAATATAAAAAAAAAATTTTTTTTTTAATTAGAATGAAATAAATCAAAAAAGAATAATAAAAGAAATAATAGAAATATGGTAGATTAATAATTTTTTATTAACATAATTTTTTTTGGTGTATGCATAATAATAAAGTGGAAGCGGGGGATCCAATCGAATTTGATGGGAAAAAAACAAAAAAACAAAAAATAAAAAACGACAAAAAAATTATAATAATTGAATATAAAAAAGTTTTGATTTTTTTTTTTTTTCAAAATTACCACAATAATCGTTAGAGATATCATCGATTCACCAATAAATATTCATATAATACGTTAGGATATATAATTATTTTCATACATTCATGTGTATTGTATATATCAGTAACTAAAAAATGTCGATCAGTTGAATAAAGGATACAGCAATACGAATGATCCCTCAGTAAATGCACCCAGTGGGATTGTCCAGTGGATAAAGGTATGAGATTACACCAACCATCTCGAGTGATTGTGATTTTTATGCTTGGGGGGGTTGTCTATTGAGAACGATGATAATACTCTTGTCCCTCTTTCTATCTTTCTATCTCTCTATCCATCGGTTCATCTCATTCCCTCTGATTCTATGGACTTGGTGGGAAACCAAAGTTTCCCGTGAGGCTCGTTAAAGCGCATTGGATCGTTGGAAAGTAGATAGTGGTGGGGATTGGTTGGCTCGTAGTGAATTCTTGAACCATTTAGATACTTCACCACTACTACGTCGAGTAATAGAAGGATAAGGAAACGAATGAGATATAACAGGATATATATATACATATAAATGAGATGAAGGGAATCCTTGGATCCTCTTTAGAACATTCGATGGATTCAGGATGCGGTGAGTACTCACTTTCTCGGTCCCTCTTCCTCTTCCTCTTCCTCTCTGTCTCTCTCGATCTTGCCCTCTCAATCTCTGTCTGACTCACTCACTGGTCAAGGAATTTCCGTTAGATGCGCTCCATTGTCCGGTCTACCGTGTCTCTCGTCCATTATCAAATTTCTGTGGGCGAATCTCGAGGTCTGCCACCACTGCCCAACGCCAACGCGTTTAAATCGACTGGAAAGCTTTTAAAACTCACTCTCCCTCTTTTTGACTTGTATATAATGGTTGGATTTCTCGTTATATTTAATGCAACTTTATTTTTATATCCATACAATATATTACTTTTTTTACTTGGAAAACATTTTTTTTTTTTTTTTTTCTTTCTTTCAATGTATCGGTATTTATTATATTCAGTTGGAATTTTAGGATAGAAAGAATATTTTTTTTTTTCTTTTCGAGTATATAACTATATATTTTAAAGATTTATTGAAGAATAGTTGATGTATATGTTGGGTCTCAAGAGATCAAACTGAAGAGTTTTCTTGTTTCTGAAGTCAATTTTTACTTTGAGATTATTTATATATGAGGATAATGTTGAAGAAAAACTTATGACAAAATTTGACTTTATTTTTTACTATTTACTTTTTTCATTTGTTCTTCAATATTAGTATATATGTATATATTGTTTTGTTTGAGTAATAATTTTTTTTTTTGTTCAATTTTTCAGCCATCGTGGATGAGAAGTCGAGAGTATTGGGATGACAGTTTTGAAGCGAGATATTCCGCATTGAGAAAAGACCCAACCAGGCCACCACTTAAGGTAATTGTTTTATAATAACTACAGTTAGAAAAAAAAAAAAAAAAAAAAAAATTAAATTTATTCAAGAGCATGAATTTATATGTTTAATCATAAAATTTTTATAAAATTAATTCCTCTTTACATATTTTTTCAAGTGTAAAATCTGAAAAAAAAAAAGATAATATAATAATAATAAGAAGAAGAAGAAAAAGAAGAAAGAAAATTATTTTTTAATATTCATATAAAAAATTACATTACGAAAAATATTTCAACTTGTATTTTTTAAATTCATCTATATTATAATTTTTTTTTTTTTTTTTTTTTCAAAATATTCCCAAGTAGTTTGTTAATCATGTAAATTAATTATCCAAATTCATACTGAATATAAATATATATTTTTTTTTGTACCAAAAAAAAAATACACATAGACGACAATGAAATTTATATTTTTCAACAAAAAAAATTCCCGCTTATTCAGCTGGAGTTTTGCTCTACTTTGAACTTCATATACGTTCATAAATTTATATATATATATATATGTATTTTTATATAAGTATCTGTCTCTATATCACATAGTTGCATTGCATGACTAAGAACTGTAAGCTCTAAATTCAACAACTGCTGAAAAATTTAAAGATTCGTATATATAAACTATATATATCCTCCATTCTTAGCATATGAATTCATACCAAGTTATACAAAAGTTATTTCTCCACCTTAACTTTTGATACAAGTGACTATCTTTATCCATTTTATCATTATCCCTCCTCTCCTTCCTCTTTATTTTCACTCAATCTTGCGTTTTTTCTATTGTAAAAACTAGGAAAAAAAAAAGAAAAAAAAAATTTATTTTAATTTTTTTATTTTTAGTTTTAACTCACGTAACGTGAGTTAAAAAAATTATTCAACAACCATACTCGATCGTAATTCTATTTACTATACCGAAGCCACATCTCTCGTGACATTTTCTCATTCAATGTGAAAAGCTGTCTCGTATTTTCCGTGTGTCCGAATATTTTCCACTATATATATATATATATATATATATATCAACAACACTATATACAATACAAGAGAACGATCTCTACCGACGCGGTAACCAAAGCCCAGAGAGTCATGGAATAAATTTACGAGTGTACTCGTGTACGCCGAGTTTCGAGCTCGGTAAAGAAGAAAAAAAAAAAAAAAAAAAAAAACACGTGAGTTAGTATTGTGTGGGTGAGTGCAATATGAGCAAACTCCAATATATACGTACATATGTTTGTTTTTATAATAGACTATATAGTGATTTTCATTGAAATTAAAATATAAGAAAAAAAAAAGTTTTTTTTATTTTTCGTATCTTTTCTCTTTTATTTTGTTTGTAAAAATATGAAATCTCATTTTTTTTTTTTTTTTTATCACACCGTGATTTTAGATGTATACTGTTGAAATTTTATATATATTATGTACTTATATTATACAAAAAGGTGGAAGAAAAATAAAAAAAAAATCTTTTGTGACACTGGAGATGTATAAGTCTGAGAAAAAGCCCGTATGGGCTCACCTAAATCAAATCCTAAATCCCCAAGGCCTATCGTTTCGATCCACTTGAATGAGACAAAATTCTGCTTCGTGGCATTCTCCTCTCATTCTTTTTATTTTTATTTATATATTATTATTATTATTATTATTTTCTATTACCCTGACATTTTTACCGCAATGAATGCAATTATTTTTATCTTCAAATTTATTCAAAAATGAAAATCCATAAATATATCAAACACCTTTACTATTAATAAACAAAAAAAAAATGGATATGAAAATAATTATACAATACAATGAAATAATTATTTTCAATTTGATATTTAAAGTCATAAAATAATTTTCTAAAAAGTTAATTTGTAATATAAAGGAGGATGAGGTAGTGAATAGAGACAATATATTACGATTATACGTACGTGAATGGTTGCTCATCATGGCATTGTCATCAGAAATATGTACAATTGCGTGGGTGGGTCTCCATACCAAAACACAACTTGACAATGGGTATAGTTGTGGGAACGTTCGAAAATTTAGAGCACACACGAAGTGAGTACCATCGTGGCATCACCTGTCTCTACTGTGCATACATATCCATACATACATATGAGTGTGTAGATAGAGTATATAGAGGTAGGGTAGACTTTACCTCTGTCAGTGGCAGTAGTAATGGCCTCTCTGGTCGGACCACCGGGAATCGTGACTAGAATACACCACATCTTCACGTCCTAATATATATCATGTATTATAATCATGAATTTTTCAAATACTCATTTGTCAGATAATTTTGAGTTAATTAATGAACACGTATATTTATATTTATATATATATTATATAATATTTTATTATGTATTATAATTTTTTTAATGTTGAAATTTATTAAAAATCTATTTTTTCGGTTTTTTTAATTTTATCAAAGAAAAATTTTTATCACTCACTTTAATATAAATTATCATCTTACAATGTCTCATTAGTAGTTGAAGAATATATATAAAAATAAATAATATTATATTGCAGAATAAAGATGAAAAAAAAAAAAAAAAAACGAAAAAAAAAAATTAAAAAGTCAAATGTAACTTTTCATAGTTATAATCACCCGTTGTCTTTGGCTGCAGAGTCGGTTGTTCCACCTTGTTAACAAAGATTGGAGAATATTGGCGTATTTATATGCTTGGGGACGTCGACATAGTGAGTGTGTAGTAATAGTAGTAGTAGTAGTAGTAGTAGTAGTAGTAGTGGAGGTGGTGGTGGTTGTTGTCGTGGTGATGGTAGTGAAAAGATACTAGAAGAGAAAAGTTATGGTTGTATAAAGCTTTATAAATATATATGATGATGATGATGATAATCGACCTTTGCGACGATGCTGTTGTTATGGTGAAAAAAAAAATAAGGAGGGAAAAAGAAAAAAAGAAGAAATTAAAAAAAAATTAATAAACATATTATTCGTGTTGATGAAAAAATTATAAAGATATAATCATCAACGTGTAAATGTAAAAAAAAAAATCAATTGCATTTATTTCTATTTATAATTTTATTAAATAAAAAAATACAAAAAAAATTATAAAAAAAAAAATATACATTTATATTTGGAATAATAATTGAAATTTTATATCTTTTAAAGAGAAACAGTAAAAAATTAAATTGAAAAAGAAAAAAAAAATAATAATAATCATAAAAGTTTAATCTGCTACTTTCTACTTTTTTTCTTTTTTTTTTTCGTTTACATAAATTAAACGATCAATTTGTCGAAGGGATTTTTCATTAAAAGCCGTAGAGAATAAAACGTGACCTAATCATTCTTGTCTACATTTATATAAATACATAAATATAAATATCACATTGAATTTTACTTATTAAATAATATCAAAAATTTATATGACACGTATATAATCACAAAGTTAAATTTATCATTTAATATTATTTATCTCATAAGTAAATAATTCAAAAGGACAAAAATAAAATAATTTATATTTATACAGTAATATATATTTATAAAAAATATAATGATATTATAAATTTAAAAAAAAAAAAAAACTTGAAGTGAAAAAAGATTGTTGGAAGATGGTGGGTAATGTAATTTTGAACGATGAGGAAAATCATACAGTAAAGATGACACATGTATGTGTATGTACACACACATATATATATATATATGTAGTGCATTTTTTTTTCCTCGGGCAATTTTCTCTCATCGCTGTATGTCTAGTCGTTGGCGCCACCACTACAACCTTGAAGAGTTTGCCTCATTTTTTGCGTGATCGATCGCCAACTCTTATACAGACTCAATTTGTAACACCAAAACGAGTAGACCGACCTCCGTCGCTCACTCAAACATTTTCCAACCAACTATACACAATAATATATATATATATATATATATTTTACAATTTTTTATAATATAATATTATTATTAATAATATAATTAATTTGATAAAATAATTATGTGATGATCAATTTGAATTATGACAATGAATAAAAGTTGGAGTAGCATGAGTTGATCAGTATATCATATATTATTTATATGAATACAAATGAAATGTTGAGGAGAAATATTCAACGTTGAATGTAGAAATCTCATTTAAACATCTAGACGATCATCATTGCACTCTCGTCACTCGCGTCTCGGGACTTCACTTCAGTACACTCATGACTAATTTCAAGTTTATTCCATACGAAACAACGACAAACTCATCTCAATTGCAATGCATGCACATCACACTAATTCCAATTATATAAATATATATATCTTTATACAATTATATTCAACTTTGATATCAACAATATAATAATTCAAATATAAATTTATAATAAAAATATTTGAAGTTTATATTATTTATAAATTATTAAAATGAAAATTTATATTTTTCAAAGTATAAATATTTAATTGGTTATTAATAATATCAATTGAATAATAATTAAATATTTAAATATAATTTATTATTTATTATTATTATTTACTCATGTTTTTTTTTTACATTTACACTGACATATTTTAATTGATATTGAAAAATTTATTTTTTAAGTAAATAGATGAATAATAAATAAGAGGTGGGAATTAATTGGATTGAAATTCAAGTAGTGTCAAGAAAATGTAATTTGCAATTGACCTCACCTGTGTGTTAATATAATTCAAGTTCAGTTGAGTTTTAACCCAACCCAAAGATCCAACTTCACCTCGCGTAAATTACTTGAATGAACTTTTTTTTTTTTTTTTTTTTTTTTCGTCGTATATAACCAAGTAATTCATCATTTACACTGTGAGAATAAATTCTTCATGAATTGTATGCATTGCAATGACAAAATATTGAAATAATGAGAGGAAAATATGAATAAATGGGGGATAAAGACAAGAAAAGAGAAAAAAAAAAAAAGTAACACTGTGTTGTGAAACAAAAATTCGTACACATAAAAAGACTGAAGGTCGAGTATTAAAGGGCTGCCGAGGAGGATAAACAGTTGAGGGAAAAAAAAAAGAAGGAAAAAAAGAAAAAAAAAAAAAAAAAAGTAAACGTAAAGAGACAAACGAGTGACATTAGTTGAAGAGGTATAAACAGAAGTGGTAAAAGTAAACTAAATATTAAAGTGAAACAAGACATGATGGTGTGCAAGAGAAGAGAGGGAAATAGTACGTGTGGTGTCATTTTATGCATACCAATAAGCGTCACTAGAAATCGTGTCCTTTACATTTTGTCCGTGCGTGCGTTGTCAAGTTTGTCTGAGCTTATTAGGGTCGACCACTTGGGGAGTTAGGCCACTTGGATAATTAACTCTATGTCAGTCTTACTAACTACATATATATATATATATGAATATTTTTTTAAAATAATAATTATTAAATCTTGAATTATCAATTAATCAATTAATGTGAATATTTCATTCACTTGTTCCTTTATAATTTTTTTTTTTTCCCTTCTCTCCCTAATTTTATACAATTTATCATTTGAATTTTAATATCTATCTTGTATTAATATTGTAATTATTATTTTTTAATTTTAGGTGATACTGATGCCACACAGTCATACAGATCCTGGATGGTTGAAGACATTTGAACAATATTTTCACAGTTCAACGCGTAGTATTTTGAATAATATGGTGACAAAACTTCAACAATATCCAAATATGACATTTATTTGGAGTGAAGTGTCTTTTCTCTCATTATGGTGGGACAGGTAAAAATTATTCAATAAAATTTTAAATTTTTTAAATATAATTTAAATTGTATTATATTATAATTTATTTTTCATTTTTGATAATTTTCAATAGTAATCATTAATGCGATCTGTGATGCATTTAAACGTGAAAATAAAAAATAAAATGATAATAATAATAATAAAATTAACAAAGTAAAAATGAAAAAGAATATTAAAAATGTTACGGTTTGCGAGTTTATCACATCGATGCATTTTCACCATTCTTGGCAATCTCCGTGAAGAAACTGAGCGTCTTATATTGGAGCTAAATCAGACCAGGTTGAAGATGGCGATGAGAATGAGTGGGAGGGTAAAATTGCAGTTGAGAACACCGATGGACGTATCGCGGGGGAAGAGATTGTCGTGAAGAGGGCTATTACGAGAACGTCGAGCGTGAAACGTTGGATTGCAGATAGGGAAGGTAAAATGGCACACGATGAAAATGGTGAAATGTTAGAAAAATGATGGGGGAGAAAAAAAGAAAAGAAAAAGAAAAAAAGTGAAAGAAACAATAGAGAAATAAAAGTAAAAGTATATACACACACACACACGCGCGATATTGATATAGTGGTGTTTTTTTTTGTGTGTTTTCTCGAAAAACGAAAAAAAAAAAAAGGTCTTTGCGTGTGGTATAATGACGTAAATGTCAATTGTAAAAATATCTGAGAAACAATGTCAGAATTTCTGTTCTCCAGCGCACGGCAGTAGGTGCGAAGATATACAAGAAGAAAAAAAAAAAAAAAAAAAAAAAAACGTATTTTGTTGGTGATATTAAAAGTTATACTTTATTTTTTCCGTTATATTTTTATTATTTTTCTTGTTGCTCGTATTACATTGAAATAAATAAATAAAAATAAATAAATAAATAGACATAAAAAATGGAGAGAAAAAAAAAAAAAAAAAAAAAAAAATGAGAAGAAATTGTGAGTAAAATGGCAATGGGATATCTTACCTTAACCTCACGCGAAATGACACTTCAAAAAATCTTAGTGTGTGTATAAAAGTTGAAATCAAACTGAAGTACCCTCTTAAAAGTGTTATCAGGTTTCGTTACAACCAATGAAATCCCACGAATAGGATATTTATTGTTGTATTGTCGTATAGATAGTAAAATTTATAGAGTATTTTTTTTATTTTTTTTTTATTTTTTCAGTTGTAAGAAATAAAAATGAATTAACAAGAAATAAAGAAAGAGGAAAAAAATTCTTTCATCATATTTTTCTGTATGAATTTTATTGATTTAATTAAATCGAATTATTCATGTATTAATTGTTTATTTAATTTTTCAGTGCTCACCCAACAAAGAAAGCAGTGATTAAACGATTAGTGAAGGAAGGTCGTCTTGAAATAACTACTGGTGGTTGGGTGATGACGGACGAGGCAACATCACACGTATACGCAATGCTCGATCAACTAATAGAAGGTAACACATTTCATTTATTTATTTATTGATCAATTATTTTTACGACAATGATGAATCAAAGTGCACGATAAACAAAAACAAAAACATTGGGAATTAAAGAAAGTGGTGAAGATGAAAGCAGAAAAAAAAAAAAGCCAAATAAAACAAATAAAGAAAATATAAATTCATCAATGACATAATTTTCTCCAAGATGATTTCTCGTGATTCTACAGTTGATTATAAAGATATTGACATTTGTATCTTTCTGTACAATTCACCAAGGATAAATTGATGGTCTGGTAGTATCGATGGATGTATTTTTTTTTAGGTACATTTTTTTTTGATTTTTTTTTTTTATAGTAGGATTGAAAGTTCTGAAAATGTTGGTAGATGATCGAACGCTATTTATCCTGTCACTCGATGGTGGATAAGCGTTTGGCACAAAGGAAATAAGAACGAAAAAAAAAGAGACTCAAAAAAAAAAAAAAAAAAAAGGCGAAGGTGAATGAAAGAGGTTGAGAGTATAGAAACGAAGAAAAATGAGAAATGTAAGAGAATGAGAGTAAGAAAATTTTTATATGTAAGAAAGACGAATATACCTCGACTCTTGAGACTCATGTCATATATTTCAAACGTGGGGTTTTCTCAACTGAGAGATATATACCAATATGTATATATATATATATATATATATCTTATTCCAATATTCCCGGATGAATACGAATGAATATACATATATTTATGTAGAATTTCTCAGTATGTGATGACATAGAAATTGACAAAGAGATGGATCACACACCTACGCTCGATTAACTTGTGTAATTGATATTTAATATATCATATAAAAAAAAAAAAAAAAAAAAATACAGAATATGATGAAATAATAATTAATAATAATTTAATGAAGTAGAATTTTGAAATGATATCATAAAGATAAAGAGTAGAAAAATAAGTGAATGTATATGGTCCGTAAATATGTCTAGTAGATATAAAAGTTGACGTTGACTCCATTTCATCTCTCTGGCACATTCGCATACATCTGCAATTATAATGTAATCAGGCACAGACTTTGAACTATTCTGTTGGACTCGTTGGTGGAAAAATCCACGTTGGTGCACAATTTAACGTTGGCCTGGACCAATGAACTCTGTACTATCCTGTTTTTTACACTACCACCTGAAAATTTGCTCAATTATTATTTTATCATATTTTTTGTTTTATTATAATTATTATTATTATTATTATTATTTTCTTTCGTTTCTTCTCGTTATTTCACTGATATTTATTTTTATTTATGACAATACTAAACGTGCATCAATGAAAAATTTATAACAATAAATTTTTAATATAAAAAATAAAATTTGATATAATTAAAAAATTCAAAAAATATTTATAATTCTATATTTCATATTTGTTTATTATAAATATTTAATTTTCTCAAAGATATTTTATTCAGAGACAGAGGAAAAAAATACGAAATAAAAAAAAAAAAAAAAAAAGAAGAAGAGAGAGAGTGAGATAAAAAATTAAATAAAATATAGTAACATAAAAAGAAAATCTCACTTCTCTGCGATAAAATATATCCGTCCGGGTTCTTGAGAAACTCTCATATCGAATGCAATTCGAGGCTAATGGGGGAGAATTCAAAACTCCAGACACACACACACACACATATATATATATATATATATATTTGTATAAAGTAGACAGAGGCAAATACAAGCTCGTGCGCTTCGTTCCTTACTCTCACTCTCGTGCCATTTTCCTCAACCCACTCGATATCCCCTCTGTGTGTGCGTCAGTTTCCTCCCTATCTTTCACCTCTACCCATCTTCCTTTCGTACCTCACGTCGTCTAATTTGCATCGGAATGGACGAGCGTTGTATCCATATGTATGTATATATACATATACATGTATACCTGCCACTCTGAAATTTCCCCAGCCTATTTTCCAACGTCAAGTATATACGTCTCGATGGATATGCCACGCATATCTCTCACAGATTTTCTTCATCTTTATATATACATAAATTTATCTTTATTCATTATCTCACGATGTTTATTTCATTTGAAATTATTCAAATACGTTATAATTATGAATTTTTTTACTTTTATAAAAAAAAAATAACAATAATAAATAAATAAATAAAAAATTTGAGGACATTAAATAAAAAAATATTTAAATATTTCTAACGTCATGTTAATTATATTATTTTCAATAGACTTGGCTGTGTAATTTTTCCTTTATTCTCTTTACGTAATTTTTTTTTTGTTTTTTTTTTTTTTTTTATCCTTTTAGTGCAGAAGAAAAATGCAATTTAGACATAGTGAACAGTGGCAAAGGTATATATACAAAGGCACACCCGAGACAATGCTCTGCATTTTTTAAATAAAATTTTTCCACCGGCAGGCAAAAGAATGCTCTTGGCACGCGAATATATCGCGTTTTCACATTCTCTTTTATTTTTCCTCTCTCTCTCTCTTTCTCTATGTGAATGTGCACGTGTGTGTGTGTGTGTGTGTGTGTGTGTGTGTGTGTGTGTGTGTGTGTGTGTGTGTGTGTGTGTGTGTGTGTGTGTGTGTGTGTGCGCGCGGTGTGACTTCGGAAAGAGAATGAACAAGATGAAAATAAATGGTAAAAAAAATATATATATATATATATAAATTTTATATAGGAAAAAATAAATATATAAACGAAAATGAATACAAGAAAGATTTAAATGAATAAAAGAAAGAGAAAAAATAATAAGTATTATATAGTGTGAAATAAAACACTTTACGAGATTCACTCAATTTATTTTATTTTTCATTTAATGTGATGATGATTTAATTAACTACTCCACATTAACGTACGAGTGTGTCATGATTTGTTTTTTTATTATTTTTTTTTTTTAGTTTTAATTTTTTCACAATATATCCTGTTGTCTGCTTGACGCTTCGTTGGCACATCATGATAATACGCATTCGTATATAATCACATTCACTGCTATTAAATCTTTCTGTCCTCCGTCAACTAAATTAGACACGTATTAATTAAGTTAATTAATAATGTGATAAAAAATAATAATGGAGAGAAAAAAATTTTTTTTTTATGTATATATGAAGAATAAGAAATCGTCCTTAATTTTATTCATATTAAAATTTATTTTTTACATGATAAAAAACATATATATATATAAATTATATTTTGTCATTATTTAATTTTTTTTTTTTTTTTTTTTTTTCATTTTTTTTACAACTTTTATATATTTATTATAATGAATGATATATAATTAAGTCTTTCACAAAGGAAATTATACGTTGTAACCAACTAAATTTTGATTCCTCTCAATATGAAGTTGGTTTCTATAAATTCTATACTGAGCTCCAGTTGATATTGGAACTAATTGGATTCTCCCCAACCAACGCATTGTCCAAGACGACCAATTTCCAAAGGCTTGCAATCGGAAACTATCTCGTAAATTCCTAACGTTCCGATCAGAGCTTGCGCACTCACTCACCCAAACACACACACACATGCAATACCAGTCGGGCAAACGAGGTAGGATGATAGTACACTCACCTATATACGATCGGGGTAGCACTCGACGCCACATAGAAACGAAGGAAAAAACAAAAAAAAAACAAAAACAAAAAAAACAAAAAAATTACATGAGACAGCAAAATGAAAGGAGGAAGCTATAGATACGGGGCCAAACACCACTTCTTCTTTTTTCCACCTCTATATCACTTTTACATTGCGCTGAGAATTGTAGTTTCTGCTAGTAGTTCGATAAAACTATTTTATGTCTCGCTTCATCACATCTCCGGCAATTGTCAGGTGAATTGGAAGAAAAAAAAAACGAACAAACAAACAAATAAATTTCTAACAAAATATTTCATCAAGAATTGGTTTTGTTTCACATCACTATCTCTTTCTCTATCTCTCTCTCTCTTTTTATTTCATTTTTGTTTGTTTCTTTTTTATTTTGTCATTTTTTTAAAATAAAAATTTGGGGTTTTTTTTTTTTTTTTTTTCATTGATACATTTTGTGAGGATGAATTTGAAAAAAAAAAAAAAAAATTCTGAATTTCTTTCATTCGAATTTTAATTGTTTATTATTTCTTATATCAAGTTTATATACGAAAATTCATAATTTAATCTGAATAATCACGTATAAAAATATAAATATAAATCATTCAATTCTAAAAAAAAAAAGAAAAAAACAGAAAAATTTACCAACAAATTTAATTGGATGTATATACATAATATCGGATTTGAAATTCTCCATCTCAATCTCAAATGTGGTCAAGGTGCACATGATATTCAACCAATCCACAATGGTCTGTTTGGGATTAGCATAATTTAACTGAATCGGTAACTCTGAAATGCAATACCCTACCCACTAGGATTAAATGTATATTGGCTAACTGTGATTATTCATCAATGACACAATTGTAATATCTCATCACATTCTACTTGAAATATAATTCTATATTCATATGAAAATTATTTCATCTACTTCAATATAAATAAAAAATTATCGAATTTATTATAAAAATAATAATTGAAATATTGATAATATAATTAATTTCATTTCTTTTTATTAATTATCCAATAGGATTAATAATCAAAATATAAAATTTATATAAATTATTTATTTATAGATATTAAATTCTACTAATAAATCGATGATATATTTTGTTGATGCATAATTTTATGCACAATCGTTATTGCCAATTACTCATAATGTGATTGAGTGAAAAATTATAGTGAAATAAGAGAGAAAGAAAATGATGAAAAAATAATTTGTGGATGGAGAAGAATTCAAAGAATCGAAGCCATGTGGAATAAAACGCTTGAAGTCGAGAAGTGATCGATCATTGAAAACGGTTTCGTGCAACAGACCGCAAAATAGGAAGTTGCTAGCGCGGTAATAAACGAATATCTGCTTGATGCTTGAGACAAGAGTCCTCGATAACAGATATATATATGTATGTACAGTATAACTCAAATAACAATAGATTGTTGAGATAAAAAGAAAAAAAAAAACAGAGTGATGAATTAAATATTTAATTAATATTTAATATGATTTTAATCAAAATTAAATTGCATTTGACATTAATTATTATCTATATTTAATTATTTGATATTAAATTTATTTTAATTATTATCAATTTCTTATATCAATATACACGAATTGATTGTAAATTTCTGATACTGAAACTGTTGAGTATACATATACAATTGAACTTTTCCAATTAATTTTCCCGTCGCATTGATTAAATATTTTAAAAAGAAAATTATATTTTTATCTATTTAATTAATTCAAAGTTTTAATCTTTCATTCTTTTATAATATTATTCGCAATCATATTCTTTTTTTTTTTTTTTTAGATAAAATAATCCAATTAATTTATTCACGAATTGTATAACATAAATTCATTACATTTCATGCCAATTTACGATATTATTTTAAATATATATTATTTATTAGAATTCATCCAATTTACTATTGAATAATCTCATTTACAAATAAATTTACTACTAAATTTATCTCGTATAAAATCACAATTACTTCTTCTACATTTATCTATTTTGTTCCCTCCAACACTAAATCTCTATATTAATTCAAAATAAAAATTTAATTATACATTATAATTTATTATTTCAATATTTTTTCAAGTTATTGTCAATGAATAATTGACGAGTGAATGAACACATTAATTATTAATAAAAATATTTATATGCATAATTTACCTGAGTACCACCACCATCAAATTGTCCAACCATTGCATTCATTGCATTTATTACATGTATATACACGCATGAATTATATACACAGCATATATGCATTTTGTAGCCTAGATATTATAGAATTATATACCGGTTTACGTACAAACCACGTCACGGTAGATCTCTCTCACCTCTACAATTGACGTATAAGTACATCCTATATGTTCCTGTCGTTTGAATATCAGTAGATGGTGTGTGCTGTACATCAACTATCGTTTGAACTATTACTAACTCAGTTAATGCTCGCTATAACCAAGCTTGTGGATTATAAATCCACATATCTATGCACATATATATATATACAAATATTTAAACATACATAGAGATAATCACACACCAACTGAGTATATATAGTTTTGATGGTTTATTTGGTTGCATTAAAGCCACCCAAACTCGAAGCCTCTCCCATTAATTCCAATTGTCCATTTTCAATCTCTAAATCCTCTTCAACCTTTTTTTCATCATCAAGTTCTATAAAACTATTGAATAAATCTCTGCAATATAAATTTATATTCAACATGAAATTTATATTTTTATTAATAAATTAATTTATCATTGTAATTAAAATTTTTTTATTTTTTTTTATTTTATTCATTTTATTTTTGTTGCTGATTTGAATGAGACAAAGAGAATAATGAAGAATTGAAACAAAAAAAAAAAAACAAAAAAACGAAAGAATAAAGTGAAGTAGAGATAAAAGGGATAACCGTGTGTTGTGGTCATGACAGAAATTCATCAACGATTATCGGCTGACAATTGAAATGTGGTACGCCTCTACATGACAAATTGATTTGTTCCTTTCTCGCTTTTCATTGTAATAAAAAAAATATATACGTGAATTATAATTATTATTATTTTATTTATTCCTTTTTTTTTTTTTTTTTTAATTTTTACTCTTCCACTGTCACTTTCATTGTCCATTACTGATTGACTGCACAATAAATTCAATGTGTTCATCAACTTGAATTAATTTTTTTTTTTTCTGTTTGTTTGTTTTTTTTTTTTTTTTATAAACAATAGAAAAAGAAAAAAATATATATTTTTCGAATTTCATACAAGACATTGTCATTCTTGAAGTGACCTCACCTCACTTGACAAAACCCATGAAAAAAATAATCCACCAAACTATAAACCAACAATTTCTCGATCTCTTGAGAGCTTTTTCTCTGTCACTCCCTCTTTCATTTACATCTCTAAATCGGTACTGCACTGCTGTCTCATTTATAGCATTTCTGCTTACCCTCTCATTGTCCCTTTCCACTTTTCGTCTTTTACCTCTTCACACACATACATACACACACAAATATATATATACACTTACACTTACACATTCATTTGACCTCTCTCTACTCTTCTCTTTACCGCTTCTACCTCTGCATTTACTCACGGTTGCGGTGCATTGTCCAACGATAGTAATTCACCGGGACGTTCTAATTAGATTTCGCCGCTGTGGCCAAGTGAAAGAGCTCTCGAGTATACGGTCAAGGCCCCCGAGGAATATCAATATTATACCGTGAGAATACTTCTCTATCTCCAATCTCTTTATTCATTTATCTTTCTCTCTTTCTTTCCCACTCTCTGTCTTATATTAAAAATTTCACTACGTAATTTTTTATCTCATTGAATTTTGACAATTTCCTTTTTTTTTTTTGTTGTAATAAAATAATTTGAAATAAAAACTCCGTGATACAATTAATATATAAACTATTTATTATTATTACGGATATTTTTTTGTTTTTTTTTTTTTTTTAAATTAGATAAAAAATTTATAATAAAACAGTGAAAAATTAATTTGTATATAAATATTTAATTGATAAATTTTCACAAGGTAAAGTCTATTATTAATTAATTAATTTTTTTTTTTTTTTTTTTTACATATATATATTTTTTCATTATCATTATATTTTATATTTTATATTTAATTTTACAGTGCTGTACATTTTTTGTAATGTTTATGTACAGATAATAAATACAAAATCTAATGTACACATTTGTAGTGGAAAGTCACCAACCCGGAAAAAATTACAGTGCACTGGACTTTACATGATTACAGCAAGTGCACATATACATATGAATTTGTTTTGTGAAACTCGTGAATATGAATATGATGATAGTTAAATGAATAAAAAAAAAAAATAATAATAATAATAATAATGAAGAAAATGATAAAATGAAAAAATAGAGACGCAGATACGGAAATGCGGATATATAAAAATGAGAGATCGGAGCAAATTGAACTGAGAAAAAAAGAAATAAAATATGGGATGAGAAAGAGGGAGAGAAGGAAAAAAAATAAAAAAAATAAAAATTCATGATGATTCATAATTTATTGCTTAAGAGGAAAATATTGTGAATAAATATATACACCGGGGATAGTGATATATAATATTAGATTATAATAATTTATTCACTAATTTAATTATTAAATTTTCATTTGAATTAATATTTATTTGACATAATTTATATTATCACTATTGCAAAATAATCATTTCATATATCATTTAATGGAAGAAAAAACAAATTATAATAATAATCAGTGTAGAGTTTATGTAATATTATGTTATATATGTGATATATTCGAATGATATTTATCCAAAGATTTGTAGAGTGAGAGAATGTTGAAATTGATGTGTAGATGTACATTAAATGATGGATTTCATGTGTTGTGATATATCGAAATTCCTAAAGGAAGAATGAATAAATATCTCTGCTGTCTATATCTATAGATTGGTATTAAACTCGTGCGGTATATTGCAATAGAATTGTAGTAGTGAGCAAGGGAGTAAAAGGGAGAGGAAGAATTGAGTTTGAATTAACTCTGTGGATTCCAAGCGAGAGCCATTGATAAATAGCAAACGATTACAATCTGTCGACTGTAACCACGTATTGAAACGTGAATTTTGCTACTAGTCAAAATAATCAATGAGTTTACCTTACAATTTGCCAATTATAATGACAAGTGCGATAAATTTACATTTTATATTTAAACTTGATAATTTATTCAAAGTTTCATCGTGAAATTTATTCATCAATTCATTTGTATACGTTTTTCCTTTTTCTTTTCTTTTTCTCTTTTTTTTTTTTTTTTTTTTTTGTATAATATTGCAACTTAAATAATTAAATTGATGATTATTTTCAATGATAATTAATATATATTTAAATTTAACTTGAAAAATCAATGTAATTAATGATTAAATGTCAATAATATATAAATAATTTATTATTTAATAAATCATTGATGATGGTAAATGTTTGAAAAAGTAATAGACGTGACAAGAGATTAAATCGATAATATTATAGCTGCTCAAACTAAAATCTTTTGTGAAGCATCGGATTACACATATATCAACTTGTCGTTGATCCCGACAGAAATTCACGTAATCTCCATCACGATCGCGGGCAATGTTGCTGACATGCAAGACCACACCAGTGAGAGGTCGCATCGATCGTAACTGTGGGCATACAACACATATCAACCCTTCAACTTGAAACGACGAAGACGAAAGTTGTAGATTAAACTATTCTCCAAGCATATAAACCCCTCAACCAAACCATCGTTGCGCAAAAGTTTTCACGTTGGATGAAAGACCGACTGAGAGTGGATTAAGAGATTTCTCTTTCGTTCACCCTCACTTACTCTTTATCTTTCACAAACTCTCTCTCAAAATACAACTACTAAATATCAACAATTTAAATATATAGACACAGACATACACGCCAAATTTAACTATGAATATTTTAGTCAAGTGTTTTCATGTAGACAATCACATCAGTTGCTTTAGAAAATTCAATTTTATTATATGTATATAGAAATATTCATTTGAGTATATATACACATGCACAAATGGCTTGAAAAAACAAAACAAAAAAAAAAAAAAATAATAATAATAATATAGAGTTGAAATTTGTCGAATTTTCATTGGAATATTTGTGGGATTGCAGTTAAATCTCTCTCTCTTTTTTTTTCTCTCAACTCGAATATAAAAAAATTTAAAAAAAAAAACTTTTTTTTTTTTTAAACGGAAGGAGAATATGATTTCCGGGCAATTTCCTGAAAAAGCTCCATTTTCCCGATAAAACGCCAGGCGTCGGATGGGGAGGTGCTCATAGTCGATGAGAAGCACAAAATAAGAGGAATAGAAAAAGAGAGAAAGGACGCAAAACCAGACTGGTCGCTGAATACCGGGTAATGGAACACGTCTCTCGATCCGTGATAATTGGTTATCGATTGACAGACAAACGCAAAACGTACCTCGATAATCCTCCATAGCACAACGTGAATATATATATATAGCAAATGGATAAAGGTGAAAAGAAAAAGACATTTTCTCACTATCAAGTCGTTATATGAATATTGAAAGCGAGTGTGAATGGAAATGACTGCTATTCATAGACAGAAAGGAAAAAGAAAAAAAAAATTATATATATGCAATCATTATTCGTTTATGAAAGAAACAAAAGTAAAAAAAAAAATAAATAAATAATAAACAAAAAAAAAAAAAAATGAAAAGAATAATTTAGTTGATAAAAAAAAATTTGCCAAAGTAAAATTAATACCGAACAATTTCAAGTATTTATAGATGAATTCAACTCTGGATAAAGTTTTTTCATTAAAAATTATTATTATTATTATTATTATTATAATCATTATAAATTGAATTAAAGTAGATAAATGAAATGTAATTATTTGTTTATTCGTCTGTTTTAGGACATCAGTGGTTAAAATCAAATTTGGGTATTACACCAAAAAGTGGATGGGCAGTGGATCCATTTGGTCATGGCGGTACAATTCCATATTTATTGAAAGCATCGGGATTATCAGGAACAATAATACAAAGAATACACTATGCATGGAAACAGTGGTTTGCAAAAAAACAGTACGGTGATTTTTTATGGATACAACCGTGGGATCAAATTGGTGCTTACGATATGCTAACACACAATCAACCATTTGATGTTTATAATATAAAACATTCGTGTGGTCCACATCCTCATGTGTGTTTGAATTTTGATTTTCGAAAGATTCGTGGTGAATATACGGAATATTCTGTGCGTGCTGTTGATATAACGCCAAATAATGTAAAACAAATGGCTGAGTTATTACTTGAACAGTATTCACGTACTGGTTCATTGTTCACTCATAATGTTGTTATAATACCACTTGGTGATGATTTTCGTTATGATCATGCAATAGAATGGGATCAACAATATTCTAATTATAAAATTCTCGTTGATTATATTAACAGTCGTAAGGATGAATACAATGCTGAAATAATATTTGGTACTCCAAAAGATTATTTTCGTGAAATTGAAAAGAGATCAAAAAAATTTCCAACATTAAAAGGTGATTTTTTTGTTTATTCTGATATTTTTAGTGAAGGCCGTCCGGCTTATTGGAGTGGATATTTTACAACTCGACCCTACATGAAAATTTTAGATCGTGAACTCGAAGCAAATTTACGATCGGCTGAAATTCTTTATACAATTGCATCTAATGTTGCACGACAAAGTGGCAATGATATAAAACTTTACGAGACATATTTTGAAAAATTAGTAAAAGCACGTCGTAATCTTGGATTATTTCAACATCATGATGCAATTACTGGTACATCAAAGTCATTTGTAATGAAGGATTATGCATTAAAATTATTCGAATCGATTTCAGATATGACAAGTTTACAAAGTTTTGCTATTCAATCGCTCACAGCAACTACATCGAAAACAAATTCAATTTATGTATTACCAGAATCAGATAGAGATAGTTACGAAAAACTCCCTAAAAAAATTCCAATAACAATGAATATTCGTGAATCAAGAAGAGTAATATTATTCAATTCATTAGCACAACCACGACAAGAAGTTGTCAGTTTGAAAGTAAATTCACACAAAATACGAGTATTGGATCCACAAAAAAATCCAATTCCCTATCAAATAGCACCAGTAATGAATGCAACAAATATTATACATGATATATATGTTGTATTATTTGTCGCTGAATTAAAACCACTGGCAATTGCAACCTATCATGTTGAAGAGGTTGATAAAGTTCCAATTGAAGCGATGTCAGTGGTATATTGCAACAGGTGCGGTAAAGACAATGTCTTTCAGATAAAGCCAATGCAATCGAGTGACATTCAATTGGAAAATCAACGAATGAAATTGCTTTTTGATGGTCAAACTGGATTTTTAAAACGCGTATCAAAAAAATCAAGTGGTAAAGTGATGCAGTGTACAATACAATTTGCCGCTTATACATCAGCGCAATTTCACAGTGGCGCATATTTATTTATGCCTGATCCAAATCTTCGTGACACCGATAAAGATATTCTTGATGCTTATACACCACATCAAAAAATATATATTATATCAGGTAGTTTAAGTTCACGAATAACTGTCGAATATGGTAAACTTCTAACACATCATGTGTCAATATTTCATTACGATGGGCCACTTGCCGAGGCTATTTATATTCGAAATATCATTGACTTTGAAACACCACCGAAAAATCGTGAAACAGAAATGTTTATGAGAATACAAACAGACATATTGAATGGTGATCCACCAGAATTTTATACCGATCTTAATGGACATCAAATGTTAAAGAGAACCAAAATCGAACGTATTGGTATTGAAGGAAATTATTTTCCCATCACGACAATGGCATATATTGAAGATAATGCACATCGATTAACTTTACTCGTAAATCATGGCCAAGGTGCAGCGAGTTATCAACCGGGTTGGCTTGAGGTTATGCTAGATCGAAGAACACTTTACGATGACTCACGAGGAATGGGTGAGGGTCTTTTAGATAATCGAAAAACCATTTTGAAACATTGGCTTTTGCTTGAAGATATTACTGGTGAAAAGGATCATTATTCAAAGCCATCGTTGTTTGCAAATCATGTTAGTAATGTACTCAATTATCCAATCAATATATTTGTTGTTGATGGAACAGAGAGTGATATTAAAATAATACCAGAAGTCAAGTTACTTAGTCAAAGTTTTCCGTGTGATTTGCATTTATTGAACTTACGGACCAATCACGATCAAAAATTATTACATTTTCCAATTAATAGTGCACTCATGGTATTGTACAGACAAGGCTACAGCTGTTCTGTTAGTGCGGATATAACAATTAAACACTGTCTACTTAGTGATCGACCAAATTTAGGTACTTCATTTTATAAATTAAACAACGTGAATATTACATGGACAACACTTACAGGCACAATCGCAAAAAGATACCTCAACAATAACTTCCAGGATATCAATCCAATGCCAATGGAAATCGAAACTTATAATATTCATTTTATATAGTGATAATTTAATAATACTGAGGTATTTAAATTAATCATGAAATTGTGTGAAGTTGCGCAAATCAAAAGACAGAAAAAAAAAACAAAAAAAAACAAAACAAAATAATATATATACATACAATTCGAGATATATAATTAATTGGAAATTCATTAGTGCAAAATTATGTATGCGTGGGTGTATGTACATAAGTGTGTTATATGAGTACATGTCGTGGACTGATATTACGAAAAAAAAAAAAAAAAAAAAAAAAAAATCATACCAAACTCATCATAAACAATATCTGGTAAAGATAAAGTTCAAAATTCACCTATTTTCATATTTCCAACGGCCTTCTTGCTCCATCTTGCCTCAACATACTATTGAACATTATTATGAACACATTTCGTATATTGTTAAAATTTTTTCATTATCTTTAATGGCATTATATTTAAATATTAATAATAATAATAACAATAATAATAATAATAATAATAGGAAATAGGAAATAAATAATGAATAATAAAAATATGAAATGACAAAAAAATACAGAATTTTTTTTTTTGTTTTTATAAAATGATGAATGATGGCGGTCTAAAATGTTCTTCCAATTCTTGAGCAGATGAAAGAAGAAATTTTCTCTTTTATAAAGTGCATTTCATTATACTGACAATTAAAAATGTAAATATATAAATTAAATGAATTTACAATGCATCAGTATTGTGTGTAGTGTAATTAAATTTGAGATTGTGGCAAAAATAAATAAATGAATGTGGTGATTGATTTTGTGCAATGAGTAGAGTGAAAAACAAAAAAAAAAAAAACAAAAAAATAATAGTAATAATAATAAATAAATAATAGTAATCGTTGATTAAAATTTACAGATAATTGAAGAAAAAAAAGGCGAAAAATAATAGGATAAGATTAAGAGAAAGAGAAGAAGATAATGATCTGATACTTAGATTTTTATTTTTTTGTGAAAAACTTTTGTGCAAAGTCAGTACAATTTGTGAAAAATCCATTATTAAAATATAATTTCATATTTATAATCAATTATTTTGTAATTACTTGTTTCCGTCATTCATATATGATGTATGGATGTCGTGTGAAAAAATAAAATTATATATATAATGAAAAAATATAAAAAGAAAAGAAAGAATAATAACAATTGCGTCTCCTCCGATCTTGTGATGTGATGAATAAGAAAAAAAAATTTCACACCAAAATGCCAAAGGGACATTTATGAGAGAGTACGCGTTACATTGAAGTCATAGTATAGGTATAAAAAATTTAAATTGTATATATACCAACTCTTTGACATCGTGATACATCATATAACGCGATACAACTAAACGTTATATATGAGTAGAATTGTACACATAAAAAAAGTCATGAAAATATTGTCCAATATTCAAGAGAGTTATTTCACTGTTTCAATCTACAATACATTGAAAAATAAAATATTTTTCCCCGTTTATATTTATTGACAATTAATTTCATAATATAAACAACAAAACTGCCACTATTATTTCACTATTTGACAGAGAAGTTTTGAGTTATTGATTTTTTTTATTTTATTAAATCAATTCAATTCAATTTTATTTTTTTTTTTCCAATTATTTAATTAATTATATACAAATTTTACCACAGAATAAAATAAAATAATATTAATATTAATAGTAATGATAAACAATCGTTTGTAAAAATACTGTATTATATTACGTATTTGTGCTGTGTTTAAAGAGAACAGGAGAAAGAAGAAAAAAAAATTATTATAAAATAAAATAAAAAAATAATTGTATGAAAGATGAATGGAGGAAAAAAAAAAATAATAATAATAAGAAATAACATAATAATAGAAATTATTTATAAATAGTTAAATATATAAATATAAATATATATAATGTATACTTAAACAATATATTAAAAATATTATATATATTTCTAACTGATCGCGAAGAATTTTCAATCGCTGACGGTTGATAAATAAATGAATATAATTATTAAATGATATTCCTTCATGTTACATTGTAACATCATATTTATTAAATAAAGATACCATGTCGTATTTTACTTATTTCCACTTGCAATAATTTTTTCACACACACACACACACACACACACACACCCACCCACCCACACACATATTCATGAATAATTAATGTATAAAAAATATTGATCATAAAAAAAAAAATGGCCATTTATTTGTTTGATGTAATAATTTCTTTTGGATAAAATGAATAATACGTTTGATTAAATTCATATAATTATCGATAATGCAATACTCGTAATGTTTTATTGTGGATTTGTAAACGTCATGTTTCATACAAAACATAATTAGAAAATTATTGTTTTCTTTTTTTTTTTTCTTTCACTTCTAATTTCCAATTCTCTCGGGTCACATTAGAATTAATGTTACGTATATAGTATGAACGATATCAAGTTCACCCAAGTGTAATTGAATTTGGAATAAACTCGTATTCGAAAATGCGAGTAGTTGTGTTACTAGTGCAGTTATAATCAATGAGGTCAAATGTACGTTGCTATACGCAATAATTAAATTATATCACCCGCGCATAGTTGCCATATAGTAATAAAATCTATGTACATATATATATATATACCTATATTTTATATATACTTTATTCTAAATGATAAAATTTTAATTTTAATAGTGAAAAATATTGGTTGGATAATAAAAAATAAATTGTCGCAAAATTTTAATCACAAAAAAAATTTTTTTTTGTTTTTTTTTTTCTTCTTTTTAATATCTAGTCGTAGACGGGTAAAATTTTTCTTTTTTTCTTCTATGATTCACAATATTACTAATTTAATTTTACGAGAAAATTCCATTTTTACCGGTCTTGATTATCAAATAAAGTCAATCATGACTTCTTTATTTGCAATGGATCGGAGTGAATAATAAATAAAAAAAATTTTTTACACGCAATATATTCAAAATAAATGAAGTGAATGAATATCTAGATAATAAAATAAGTGATTTATGGAATCAGGTGTAGCACTGAATTCATCAATATATTATTATTACTATACTCGTAAAAATTAAACCGAAAATGTATATAATATAAATATTTATGATTCAGTAGTCATGGTCAATTTTAATCAGACTGTATGCCAGACACCAGAGTAATTGACTTTCAAAACGAATGTCGCCATCTAAACGATAATGAATAAAGCTTCTTCCAATATTCCATTCTCATATCTTTACAAATTGGTTTTGTGAATTAACTATTCAGTTTCAGTTATTTATTTATTACTTTTTTTTTTTTCTTCTTCTTTTCCTTTCAGTGCACCGTTTTATTAATCTATGCGCGACATTATGCATAAATGAATTTCAATAATTTTAGCAAAAGTCTCTGAACTGTCTCGATGCGAACAATGGTCAAGGCTAAATTGCACTACGTAGTGAGAAAAAAAAAGGAAAAAAAAAAAAAAAGTTTTCGGACAAATTTTAAATAATTTTTGTTCTTCTTCATTTTCATAAAGTAAAAGTTACAAATTATTATTAAAATTAAAAAATTAAAAAAATTATAATATCATTCAAAATTTGTTGTAAAGTATGATATGTGTGACATGTATTATAAGTTATAAAATTATGGATAATATTGTAGGTTTCTAGAATGAACCAATAGAAAATTGTGGTGACACTTCTATTTTATTTTATTTAATTTATTTATTCATTTATTTATTTATTTATTTATTTATTTATATTTTCACTGATATCATATGGCACGTATACTCTGTGTACTCTACGCTTTACAATATGACATCGACTGATTTATAATAATTTTATTTACATTTGTGCATGTGAAAAAGTTTTTTTTTTTTTTTTTTTTTTTTTCATTATATTTTTTTGTTGTTTATTAATGTCAACGATAACGAGTGAAAATTATAAACGAATCACTGTAAAACGTGATTTTCTTTACGTTAATTCACTTCAATTTATATATATTTATATTTCGATTTTTTCATTTTTTTTTATTGAAAAAAAATTATTTAATGATAATTCATAAATTTTACTTATGAACATTTGTTAACGACAAACAATACATTGTTTACAGAAATAATTGAAAATTTCATTATTATACAATATAAAAATATATTTTTTTCCAATATTTCATGGTCATATAATTATCATAAATATTTATTTTTTATATTTGAAAATAAGTGAAAAAAAAAAAAAAAAAAAAATGTTGACATTGATAACCTACGAATAAATAGTTTTATTCAAACACACGACAAGGATCATTTTTAAATGTGTGAGGAAAGAGGAAAAAAAAAAAATAATAATAATAATAATAAAATAAAATAAATACAAATACTTATTTTTAGCCATTTGACATTCTTCATCAATTCATCCGTGGGTTAAGTGTTTGACGTCATTTAAAGATGAAAAACTATACACATATCCACGTACATGTCAAAGTTGAGTTGCGGAAATTGATTGACGTAAGCTCACAGTCAATATACGAATATACTTAACTCAACATATTGATAAAGCAAGACATTTTCAAAAGTAAAACTGTTGTATTGATCTTTTTTTTTTTTGCTGTAAGTGTGCGTACGGTTTTTATTGTTAAACGAAATTAAATAATAGCATGAATAATTATGTTTTACATGATAAAAAATAAATTTTTTTTTCAAAAAGACAAACAATAAAAATATATAAATGTGTCGATAATGCAGAGATCGCGGTGTTGTTGAGAACGCAATAAGAGAAATGTTACGTAGGTGTGTGAATATATATATATTATTACGTCGTGTATATTCTAAATGAAGGTCATTATATACATAACAATGACGCAATTATAAAACGAGGTATTAGAAATTGTACAATGATAAATAGGACAAAACAACAATGTGTTTAATAAAAAGAGTAAATATATTATGTATATGATATACAACTGTACGTGAATAGATGCATATATTTAGGTGCATATGGGAATGTGAGGAAATATATCGTAGAGTGAGGTCGGTGATGCAGTATTTGCCTTTCATACCCACGTGTATACGGTATTATAGTCCCGTGTGACAAGTGCGAAAACATTCGCGATCGTGGTCGCGATTGGTCGAGTCACGAAGGCTCGACCAGCAGATTTAAAAATAAAATTAATCATTTTTCATTTGTGTGTGATATACTCGCGCGACATTAAAGTAAAACCGGCCAGTGCACTCGCATGAATCGTCCAGACGGACAATTGTTTCAATAATTTATTATATATAAAACAAAAAAATTTTGTAAAACTAAATTTATGCTTGTATCAAATAAATATTCATAGTTCATACACTTTGCATACAAGTCAAATATTTTCTTATCACTGCGTCAGTGTATATTATTGTTAATAATAAAAATAATTATAAAGAAGAAAAAAAAAAATTTGCTGCATGTTTGGGAACACGTGGAATAAATGGTGTTACAGTCGAATTATATATACGAGGAGTATTAATGTGGGCAAACGCAAAGATAGACACAATCATTATCGAACAATCGACATAACCTAAAAATTCAATTGCTCACGATAAACACCGAATGCACAATTAAGTTGAGTGTTACGACAACGTTGTGAGTGCACTTACTAAATTAAACAAATTATTTTTATATTCTATTTTTTATTTATTATTATTATTTTTTTTTTTCAACACTGAAAATATTTGTCATTATTTTTAAGATTTTATTTATACTTATGCACGACATACTTTTGGAAAACATGGATGAATGAAATAAAATGGTCAAAAATTTTTTTTTCCATCGGATGATTTTTTTTTTTTAATTAAATACAATCAACATTATCATTCAATTTAAACGCCTGCGCTTGAATACAGTTGTGATTGTATTAAAACTGATTTCGACCTTGTTACTAATTTTATGTGTGATTCACTTTAGGGTCATCTACATAGTTTCTTATTATTTTTTTTTTTACCTTATGTTCATTCTGCATTGACCACGTTCCATTATTATTTTATATTCATCTATTTATATGATGAAATTTCCTTAGCTTTTATATTTATGATAAATAATCACAATACGTATCTACAGAATAAATAAATTAGCATAACAAGTTTTTTTTTGTTTTTTGTTTTTTTTTTTTTTAATTTTGAATATTATTCAAAACGGATTGCAACAAAATTATACACTATTCAAATAGATTGACATATTTTTACTTCTATAATTATTAGATAAACAAAACAAAACAAAAAAGATTTTTGGGACTTGACGGCGTAAAGAAAACTGAATGATGCAAGAAATATGGACTAAATATTTTTGAGCACGGCAATGTCCCGAAGTTTACCAGACAGAGTGGCAGGGCTCTATTATGCCCATGGCCTTCTCTGCTCATCTCATCCAATTGCAGCTCTTTCACTTGCAATTTCCGTCATCTTATTATGCTGGTTAGTCAACAACAAGAACAAAAACTACCAATAACAATAAATAATCAAATTACTTTTTTATTAAAATTTTTTATTCACATAAATTTATATATATATATATATTTTCTTTTTTTTATTTTTTATTTTTATTTAAAACAATTTTAATTATTTATTTGATTATTCAGCTCGCCATTGGTGAATTTGCCGATGCCCGGCAATGCACCAACAACTATAATCAATCACACAATGAATTTGGAAAATGGTACTGATACACCGACATTATATATACAACAGGTGGCACTTCGAATTGGTGTTATCCCATGGGCCAATGATCTAGCATTATCAGATGCATTTCGTGGGCCACTCTATGAAGTTTTTAATCTATTAGAAATCATACGGAATTATCAAGATCCCGAAACGTAATTATTTTCATAATAATTATTAAATACATTGAATTTACGTGATGAATAAAATTATATATTTGTATATTATAGATTAAAAACACTTGGACAAGTGTGTTTACATATTGAAGCAATTAAAAAAACAAATACAAAAAAAACGGAAATTTTACCGGAATATAATTGTCTTGTATTATCACCGGCGAATTTATGGCAACAAAGTGTTGAAATGTTTAATCGTGATACTGATCTCATAAGCACAATATTTTCATACCAGGTATATAATTATATTTACAATTTATTCCATATAATTTAAAGTATTTTTATTCCCTCAATAATAAAGTTAAGATTTTTTTTTATCACTATTCAATTGTTTTTTTGTTTTGTTTTATTGCATTTTCAAAGAATCTTCAGAAAAGTAAAATAAGTTTGGCTGAAATGGTATTTGGAATGAATTTAAAAGAGACAGGCATTAAGCGTTATCCAATGCGCGTGCGCCAACGGATATTGCAATATGCCGTGACAATATTTTTGAAAGAATATGATCCTAGGTAAATAAACACTTTATATATATATATATATATTCAATAATATTTAAAGATAAACATTGTATTGATGATGAAATGAATGGATTGTTAATTTTTGAAAATTATTTTTTGTAGATTTATTAATGGATTAAAAAGTCGTTTGACAGCATATTATTCATTGCATCAATCAGAGAATAAAAATCTCAGTGTTAAAATGCCAATCGATGACATTTTACATATATTTTATCCCGGTGAATTTAATTACAATGATTTTTTCCCATTGATGATGACTTTTTTTGCCCTTTTTTTTTACATATATTTTTCTGTACGAAAAATCGAATTGATTAAATCAAAAATTGGAATAGCATTTAGTGCAACATTTACTGTCATATCATCACTTTCAATGACAGTTGGTATGTGTTTTTTCTTTGGATTAACACTTAGTCGTAGTGGCAAAGAGATATTTCCATATTTAATTGTGATTGTTGGGCTTGAAAATGTTTTGGTATTGACTAAAAGTGTTGTCAGTACACCAGCACATTTGGACGTTAAAATACGTGTAGCACAAGGATTATCAAAAGAAGGATGGTCAATTACAAAAAATTTACTCACTGAAGTAACAATATTAA
Organism: Dinocampus coccinellae; assembly: GCA_963920625.1. Lineage (NCBI taxonomy): Eukaryota > Metazoa > Arthropoda > Insecta > Hymenoptera > Braconidae > Dinocampus > Dinocampus coccinellae. The sequence goes on from OY987186.1 coordinate 9,140,531, forward strand.
CGATTGGATTATTTACATTTGTCCCGGTTATTCAAGAATTTTGTATATTTGCAATAGTCGGATTGTTGAATGATTTTTTTCTACAAATGGTTTTTTTCTCAACAATCGTTGCTGTTGATATACGTAGAATGGAATTATCAGGAGATAATACAAAATTTCATTTTACAAATATACCAACAACACGAAAATTACAATTTACAACGACACCAATGACTGCAATAAATAATTATAAAAAACCAAATATAGTCCGTTCGAAATCACATCCACGTTTGAATGGTATGACAATGGGACCGGCAAATATTATTGCACCAACATCACAAAATACTCAAATATTAGTTAAAATACCAAAACGTTTAAGATTAGTTCATTTTTGGGCAAGAACACGCATATTCCAACGTGCATTTATGGTATGGATGGTAGTGTGGATCAGTATGATTATATATAATTCTGGTATAATTGAACATTTGATACATTTGAGTGATACGTTGAAATCTGATGCCGAAGTGTACGGATACAACACCGTTGATAGACGACAAACATTGAAAAATTATGTAGAATTGACAACGACAAAACCAGTTTTAATACCAACATCTACCAGTCACACACCAAGTATACATACCAGTAATCAGGTAAAATTTGAATATATAATTTTATAATTCAATAAAACATTGATTTATTCAACAGAAAAAAAAAAAAAAAAAAAAAAAAAAAAAAAAAAAAAACCTAATTACAGTTTGAAAATAAAAACAAAAAAAAAATTTATTTACAGACGCACCAATCAAATAACATAACTGAGGAACTAAATAAATTATTACCAGCCGATTTTCCACCGTGGAATCGTTTGTCTCTCTATCACTGGTCATCAATTCTTGCAATATATAATATTTCACTGGCAGGCGAACATATAACAATACTTCCGACAATCAAAATTTCACACGCTGTTAATCCACAATCGGTACGACAAATAAATAATCCAAATGACGTACAACGATTTCAATGGCAAAGTTTAGCGACTGCTGCCCTTGATCCATTGGACTTTGCAGGTAATTGTGATTTACATTAAATTATGCACACCGATTACATTCGTTAGTATATCAATTGTTTATTTCCGTGACGAGAATTTGAAAATTAAAAAAAAAAAATAAAAATACCAACAATTTATTCTAGATTATTTATTTTTCATACTACATACGTGTTGTATTTCAGATATCGAAATGCCAACGAGATCAGAGAGTCGAGGTTTCAATACCGATACACCGTTTATTCCATCGAGTCCAATGGAAATATTTTTGGCAGCTGTATTATGTTTGATAAGTGTTATTGTTGTTGTGTACACAATGGTTGTGCTTTATCGTTGTATTTGTACGCGAAATTATGCCGAATGGCGTGCAAGTTGGCATCAACAAGATAAAACACACGATTCAACGACACAATTGGTATTGGAAGCATTGCCAATTATTTTAGATGGCCATGCGCAAGAGATTGAATGCTTAGCCACAGACGGTAATACAATAGCTAGTACTTGTTTAGCTGGTCATATAAAAATATGGGACGCAACCACTGGTTCTATACTCACACATGTTGATAGAAAAAAATTCTTTACACGTCCCCAACAACGTGATTTAATTAATCCAACCGCGGATAATGATGAATTTATGTCGGATTATGAGAGTGGATCACCTCCATCACGTGGTGAAAGTGATTCAACGACATCATTTGGGTTATATTCAGTGCCATCAATCGTTTCTCCCAACCATCATCACTATCAACAACAACAACAACAATCACAATCACAATCACAATCACAACAAAAACAACAATTACTGCAGCAACAGCAATTTTCATTAGGATTCACAAATAATTGTCACCGTCGTGAAGAAACAACGAAACGACATTCTACCAATTTGCTTGATTATGATTATCAAATAAATGATTATTCAAGTGAAAAACGAAAATCATTTGGTAGACGTAATTCAAATGGTGCATTAAATTTTCCTGATTTACGACCATCTATTAATACAAAATTTTCAACAATGACCTACAATTCAAAACAGACAGATTACACAGCGGGATTTGATTTTGGTAATAGTTACAAAAAATTATTTCATCAATATCTCAATCAAATAGATGGTGATACACATCGATTTTATGACAAGAGCAATGATGAACAATTAAATATCAATGGTGGAAAATTATTTGAACATGATCTTAATGATAGTGCTACGTCACTTGATACTGATAAAACATTAAAATTATCACCTAATATTGCGCCAATATGGTGTATAGATTATCAAGAAAATATTATTGTTGTTGGTTGTGGAAATGGTGTTCTCGAATTTTGGGAAGGAACATCTGGTTCATTTAAATGTTTCTTCGATGATGGTTCGGGTGTAGGGATTTCAGCTGTTAAATTAGTTTACAATCGTGTTATTGCTGCTAAATTAAATGGGTCAATTGACTTTTTAGAATTGGAAAGATACAGTGAGGGACACCAAATTGATTGGGGTTTTACATCGGGTCGGAGAACTCACGTGAGAACTGGTAGCGCTGGTTCACCAAATGATATCAATTCTTTACCATTATTAACTGAAGATTTGAGATGTTTAAAAAAAAGTTCACATCGCGCACATCAACAAGCAATCACTGTATTAGACAGTGAAGGTGGTCGTGTACTAACTGGAAGTCAAGATCACACATTAAAAGTTTTTAGATTAGAAGATCAGGTGCCATTGTATACATTGCACGGTCATTGTGGACCAATATCATGTTTATTTATTGACAGAATGAGTCCAATGACGTCTGGTAGTGGATCACAAGACGGCCTTTTATGCGTTTGGGATTTACTTACAGGTAGAAATTCTTTTTCTTTTTCACTTTTAATTTGTGATTGATTATATTTTTTTTTATATATATTTATTATTCTAATTTGAATTAATTTAATTTATTTAGGGACGTGTATGTATAGCATTCAAGCTCATGATGGAGCTATTGCGGCAATTACGTACTCTGCATCATATGTCATTACTATTGGTACTGATGAACGATTGTGCGTATGGGAAAGATTTCAGGGTCATTTACTTCACGCTTTACCTGCACACAGGGCAGCGTATAGTCTACAATTAGTTATGCTAACTCATCAATTACTCATCACCAGTGATCAGGTAAAGAAAAAAAAAAGAAACAAAAAAAAATCACAAATCATTTGTGGTGGCAAATTATTCTATTCCTTTTTTTTTTTTTGTTATATATAGAATTCTTTAGTCGTTTGGGATGTTCGGACAGGCGAACCAATGAGAGAAGTTCGCTTAGGCCACAAAGATAGTTGCGTTTATGTAAAGCAAATGCTTGCGTTGGGTGACAGCATTGTTTGTGACTTTGGTAGGCAACTGTGTATTGTTCGATTTCCTTTAATCTCTGATAAATTAGACTGAGTTATAAACATTTTATCGTGATTTTTTTTTTTTTTTTTTTTTTTTTTCATTTTCATATAAATGTACATAGATAAAATTGTCACATGAATTGATTTTTTTTTTATACACCATTCATGACATAAAAATTTATTCTTAATACGGTTTTATTATGTGAATGTCATTCTTAAAATTATGATGATCTGTTATTTTATTGTTGTTATTATTTTTTTTTTTTTAAATTTTTTCTTGTTCTGACTCACAGGCAACTTTTGCCTCAAATTTATTGTTTTTTTTTTCGCACTAGTGAATTTTAAAAATACACGGATAATTATTTCACAGAATACGTATTCTAAAGTTTTTCAAACATAATTATGATGAATAATTCAAGTTTAATGATAACATATAGAATTTTATCATTTTTTATTATGAAAAAAAGTACATATATATATATTTCAGACAAATCTTTGTACATATGTATATGAACATATAATTACAGAGTTTTTTGTCATAATGAGGCTGGTTTCGCGAAGTCGAATTAATTCGATAAACAAAAATATCGCAAACAATAAAATAGATGTATATTCATATTATAAAATAAATAGATTTATATACACATCATTCATACATTCATTGTCGCATTTTATTTTTAATGTGTATTGTATATAAATTTAAGTCGATAATAACAATTGAAATATTTTTTAATTTAGAAATAATATGATAATGAATGTGTGATAAATGTTGATTGAATTGAAAAGATTCGTACTCAATAATTTAGAATAATATATTATATTATATAATACAATCTATGATGAGTGCCTTTATCACATCCGCTATTAAATAGTTTGTCATTGATAATAAATGAAAATTTACAAAAAAAAAAAAGAAAAAAAAAATACGACCTGGACGAGTAGTAATAAAGAGCAGACGAAAAAAATAAAAACTCCAAATAATTGAATATAATATAAGCAAAAAAAAAATGTTAGATATTTGAAATTTTTTTAGATAATTTGGTTTTAAATACAGTTGTGATTTAATTTTATACTTTTAAAATTAGGATGTGTAAACAATTGGCGAATTAAAATGATCATAAATTCATATACGATTATCCATGAGGACGAAAACAAAAAAAAACAAAAAAAAACAAAAAAAAGAGAAAATTAAACTGTGATTAATTTTATAATATTAATCTTGTTAATACGATAAACACGTCCAAGTCGTATATAGTCTTAATTATTATCTGTTTTTTTTTTTTTAAAGATAGAGACACAAATTTTTATTTCAACATGCAAATATTAATAATATTTTCTACAAATAGATTCCTGAACTTTTTGGTATTCTCAAAAGAAAAAAAAAATGAAAAGAAATGTTGCGGGAGGAAACTATTATTTTATGTGCTTGTATATCTATATTTTAACGTGACGCCAGACAGCAGTTGACAATGTGCTATTGATACAGGTGTACAGTGTTATGAGCATTTTGATTACAAGCAATTAATTATGAAAAATAAAATAATACTAAAAAAATAAAAACAAAAAAAAAATAATTTGCTCTTAGCAAATGGCAGTGACAAATTATCGATATTGTAAAAATGAAAAAAAAAACAAAAAAACAAAAAAACAAACAAAAACAAAAAAAATTCTAGTGACAAATGTCTCAGTAATTTTTTTGAAATTTATACAAAGGGATAAGAAAAAATTGATTTTTCCAATTAAAGTATTTTCAACTACGAATACAACAAAAAAAATATATATTGAATTATTCAAATTTACTTGATTAAACAAATTACTCGTGCAATTTTTATATTGATTATTTAATAAGGCAAAAAAGAATGAATTACGATATGATAAACACTATGAGAAAGCGATTTATTTGAAAGATTTTTTTTTTTTTTTTAAATAAAAATTTGATTGATGTACAAGTGAAGAAAATAACTGTTTATAATGGTGCAATATTTCCTCCTGAATATTGGCAGGATTTTATTGAGTAAAAAAAGATGAGAATAAAATATTTCTGTGAAATCGTCTGTTCTGCGAAATAAATGGTGAACAAAAAAAATATAAATAAATGAGAAAAAAATAAATAAATAAATGAATAAAAGAAAAATAAATAAATGAATAATTTTTCTCGATCTATTTTCTAATTTTACTTAAGATGACAATTAACTATTGTAAGGTTAAGGGAGTTAACATTACTCAAAAATTGCTCAATGAATGATTATTGATGAAAATAAATTTATAATTACCACTGCATACAAAACAATCACGATGATTTATTAATTTCACAGTAAGGTCATCTCAATCCACAATCTATTGGTAATGTTCATTCTTTTTTTGTTTATGGTACACAAAAAAAAATGGTAACTTACATTCTATTCATATGAAAAATATATTATAAAAATTATAAATAATTATTTCATATTTTGGTTTTTGTTATTTTTTGAAAATTTAAAAATTTTATCTTGATAATCATTTTTATATTCAAAACAGATATTAAAATTCAAATGTGAATTGTCAAAGACTGAAAATAAATTAATAATAAACATCCGTTGAAATGAAGGATGAGCACAATAAGATTAAATATATAAATGAAGCTGGAGGTGTTTAATACAAGTGAGTGGCAAAGGAGGGATTAAGTGCATGGAGGGGGTGATTGAAAGTAAGAATGATGATTTTTGTAAGTAGCAGTCATTGCAATAGTCGCGAAACAGCACGAGCATCCGCGAAATTAGGCTCAAATAAACAGTTTTTTTTTTTTCATTTTTTTTTTTTTTTTTTTTTTCTAAAAAGAAATTTTTTTTTGAAAAGTCATATACGCATTTATTATCAAAACAAATCAATTTAAATTATTAAAAATGCATCGATAAAGTTTGACACTCCGTGATCGTTGTATTACATAAAATTTACATTCGTGATAATTAGAAATTGATAAGAAAAAATTCTACATCGTGACAATGACGATTACCGAACCATCGGAAGTAAATATAAAGTAAGTTTTGCATAGAAAATTGTATAAAAAAAAAAAATTTAACCAAAATTTTTACACTCACATACTCTTCATATCCAAATTTAATAATTGCACATTAATTGTATAATTTTAATATAAATATAAATATTTGGCAATGATAAAAAGTCAATTTTACTATTAATTTATATAAAATTTAAATAAAATAAAAAATAATGAAAAAGAACAAGAAAAAAAAATGAATAAATAATTAAACACAGAATAAAAACGTCGTTGACAGTGAAAAATCCACGCGACAACTAAAGAATTACAGAAATATCATCGTCGTGATATCCATTCGAAGTATAGTCGCAGTGAAAGTTAACGAGAGAGCACTCTCAATGGCATTCGCTATATTATATTTATATATATGCACATATAACAATTTAATCCAATAGACATATTGAGAATATATTAAACTTTATAAATAATTGATTATATGCTGACATTCAACAATGATCACAGTCAATTGTATATGATATTCACTGGTATTTTTTTTTTTTTTCTATTTTCTTTACATCAATAGTTATTATAAACCCATGTAATTTTTTTTTTAATATCAGAATCTCATTATTTAGATAATTACCGTGTAGAATTGATGACCCCATTATCTACAAAAGTCACAATAGACAATCAAAATTACACAATTTTTATTCTATCACTTGGACAAAAATTTTGCACGTATTTTTATGATATTTTCCGGCACATAAATTAAACACTCAATTTAAGATCACACTTAAACTTATAATAACTATCATTATATATTATTATTCTTTCGACATATTATTTTTAATTTTACTATTTCATGAAAATATATAATGTGAAACGGGATATAATAGTATAAAGTGAAAAATATCATAAAGGTCAAAAATAAATTAACTATATTTACTCATTACTCTTAGTCGTTATATGAAAATAACATAAGTTTCATGTCATTATCTTTAAAATATTATTATCTGCACAAAGCGCATGAATAAATGGCATAAAAAAAAAGAGTCATTGTATTTCTTACAATGACGTACAAATATTTTTTTCATACACAATTGTTAGATCTTCAATTCCTCGTAAATCATCCTCATTAATGTAGAAAAAAAAAAAAAAAAAAAAAAAAAAGTTTAAATATTTAAAGTCGAAAAAATTTCCATTATGAGACAATGACTTGTGTATTATTACAATACGCGCTACGAGATCAATAATTTTCCACGGATAAAAAAAAATTAATCCATCAGATATTTTTTACATACAAATTAATCTACGTCTTAAACATCTGTATCATTAATTTTTCTTTCACATTATTTCATTGTGTACATGAATACATATAAATTCGTATTAAATCATTTGTATAAATTAATGAAAATAAAATTATATAAATACGTTTTGAAAATATACATTTCATTTATATTGATTCTATATTTTTTAACTAGTCAATTTTTTATTTATTGAGAATAATAATATTGAAGAGACTATTTGAAACAAACAAAAAAAAAAAAAACAAACAAAAAAAAAAAGGAAAGGAAAGTTTCGCGTGGCTCACAAAAGCCATGACACAATATTTATTCAGGGCACAACAGTATATACATTCATTTTGTCAAGGAATTTGAATTTATATTGAAATAATATTATATATCATTGTTGATTAAAAATTATAAAAATATTTATTTCAATGTTTGTATTGTAGTAAATTGCTTTAAATAATGTTATTACAAGTAACAAAAAAATAATATATAAATATATACGCATTAAAAGATGTAGATAATGGAAAAAGTATCGTCAGATAATTTTTTTGTAACGTAATATAAAACAAAATTAAACTCAGACCGGTTCTTTCTATTTATTACGACACTGAGATTTCTTCAATATTTCCTTTCTAGTTACCTATATCTATTATTTTTATGTATACATATTTATTATTATTATTATTGTTATTATTATTTTTTTTTGTCTACTTAATATGTTGAAAATTCATACGTTTATATTCAGTAAGAGAGATTGAAGTTGATCCTTGTTGGATTGCTCTTAATCCTTCTCACACATTTTTATCCGATAATAAAAAATAAAAAAATTTTATTTACACAATTTTTATATGTTGGATTAATTTTTAATCGTGATTTTCGTTTTTACAATAAAAGAATACACAAGATATTAATGTAGAATAAAAAAAATTATATATATACATATATATTGTATTTAACTTGATCACCATGAAAAAAATTTGTTTATAGTCAATTTCCTGTAAGAGATATAATTGACTTTGAGTGCCGTGTGATACACAAGGCACAACTGAAATAATTCTTTCGAATGTAGGTGAAGGAGAAATACAATGTTATATTTATAATATTCCAATTATGTCAATTAATTGAAATATACACAAATAAAAATAGTAAAATTGATTACTCTTGGATTTTAAATTAATTTTTCCAATATTTACAGACATGAAAAAAATCCCAGATCATTATCAATATCAAATGACAATTCATTGAAAGTAAAGAAAATTTCAAAATTACGCGAAGCCACGCCACAAATATGTGCTGTAAGCGCTAAAAATCTTCTGCTCGTTACATTTGGATCTACTCTTGGATTTCCAACAATTTTTCTAGCCGCATTGCAAAATGACAATCCTGATATTGCCGTGACACGTGAACAAATTACATGGATAAGTACGCGATAAATAAATTATTTTATTTTCATCATGAAAGAAAAAAAAAGAAAAAAATAAAAAAATAAATCAATAATAATAATAAACAGATAATAATTTGAAATTATTATTTTTTTTTTTTCTGTTTCATTTTTAATCAGGCAGCATTAATTTATTTATGGTACCTCTTGGATGTATATTCAGCGGACCAATTTCACATTATCTCGGTCGTAAAAGAACCATGCTCATAGCAAATATACCATTCATAACTGCATGGATAATTTTGCATTTTGCGACAACTGCGCCGCTGGTATTCGTTGCACTTGCATTAACAGGTCTTACTGGTGGATTGTGTGAAGCACCAATATTGACGTATGTTGCTGAAATAACACAGCCACATTTACGTGGAATGCTGTCAGCGACCTCGTCAATGGCCGTGATTGTTGGTGTCTTTACACAAATGCTCACTGGCAGTCTCACTGATTGGAGAACAATGACACTCATAAATTTAATTTATCCCATAATGTGTTTTACAGTTTTACTATTGATGCCAGAAAGTCCGTATTGGCTAGCAGGTATTCAAAGAAAAATAATAAATACCAAGATAAAATATTTTTGTATTTAATATTTTATAGCAGCAAAAAATATTAAAATTCAATTGAATTGGGTTTTTTTTGTTTTTTTTTTTTGTTTCAGGTAAAGATCGAATTTCAGATGCTGAAAAATCATTGCAGTGGCTACGTGGATGGTCATCTGCACAGCACGTCAGTGAAGAATTAAAAAGTATTTGTCAAATGGTAAAACATCCAGCAGGTGATATTAATGAAATGAAAAAAAATCGATGGAATGCATTTAAACAACGAACATTTATATTACCATTTATTCTAACAACTGTGACATTTCTTATTGCATCATTCAGTGGTGCATTGACACTTCAAACATATGCCGTGTATATTTTTAATAAAATGCGAGCACCAATAGATCAGTATACAGCAACAGTTTTTCTTGGTATTGCTGAATTATTAGGAACTGGAATATGCGTTGTTATTATACATTTTACTGGAAAACGTCGACTTACATTTGCGTCAATCAGTGGAACTGCAATATTTTTTTTTGGCAGTGGTATTTATCGTTATTTAATTAAATCCAATGATATTGATGCTGATAATTATTCGTGGTTACCAACAACATTTTTAATTGGCGCAGCATTTTGTGCACACACGGGTATTAGACTTCTACCTTGGGTACTTGTTGGTGAAGTATTTCCCGCTCCGGTATGTGAATAAAAAAATTAAAAAAAAATTATAATATTGAATTATCAAAATAGATTTATTTAAGAATAAATTAATTGCAGGTTCGAAGTGCGGCATCAGGAGCATCTGCCGCTGCTTCATATATTTTTGCATCAATTGCTAACAAAATATTCCTGTATATGGTCGATGGAATGGAACTTTCTGGGACATTTATATTTTATGCAGCAGTTAATGTAATTGGGGGTATTATATTATTTTTTATATTACCGGAAACTGAGGGGAGAACTCTCAAAGAAATTGAAGATCATTATGCGGGTATTCAAAGTCTTAAAATAAAATCGCGAACGAAAAAAATGGAAATGAAAGAAAAGTGGGCAGCGTCAAATCCCGGACTAACTATTGAAGATAGTGAGAGTCGACTTTAAAATTATTACTGTAATTATATTTTTTTTAAAACGTATATTGACAAATTAATTTCTTATTTTTTATCGATAAATAAAATCAATTAATACTATTTGATAGTATATAAACAATGGAACCCCCCACCAATACAATTTATTTCATGTATTTTTTAAATAATTTTATGCACTGAATATAAAATAATTATTCTAATTAATTTTAATGCACACCCAAACTGTGATGAAATAAAATTAATTATTTGTATTTATATTTATCATATTTTTAAGAGAATAAAACTATATTAAAGTAATAATTTGTAATTTAAACTATATTTCATTGCTCGATAATACGTTGTACTGTCGTTAGGTGTCGACATCAAGAATATAATTATTAGAGATACATTATCAAAAAAAAAATTGTTCTACTAATGCTATCGCATTAATCTATTGTTTCAATTAATGAATTGTCGTATGATATATTTACAAATTACTCAACAACACTCAGTCGATTGTTTTATCAAAAAATATAGGAAAACTGGAGCTTACATCTTTTATATTGTGCGATAAAAAAAAATAAAAGTAATTGATCATCATTTTTGTTTGTTTGTTTGTTTGTTTACTACAATTGAATAATAATCATTTTATTATGAGAGAAACCTCGAAAATGAAAAAGACTCTTTCACAAATATTGGCAGTTACTGGGAAAAATATTGTTCTTATAGTGATTGGATCGATTGTTGGATTTCCAACAATTTTATTAAAAACACTAGAAAGTAATCCTGATATTGATGTTTCTCGTGAACAAATCACTTGGATGGGTGAGTAGTTGAATAATATTATAAATATCAAATATTTATATGATATAATTGATTGATTTTCATTCCGAATTTTAGGCAGTATACATTACTTTGTAATGCCTTTAGGATGTTTATTGAGTGGTGCAGTGTCGGATTATTTTGGTCGTAGAAAAACGATGCTTTTAGCAAATATTCCATTAATGATCGGATGGATGATTTTATATTATGCTAAATCAGCGACAATTGTATGTTTTGCACTTGGATTAATGGGCTTGATTACTGGTTTGTGTGAAGCACCAGTGTTAACGTATGTTGCTGAAATAACACAGCCGCATCTTCGTGGAATGTTGTCAGCGACTGCACCATTGGCTTCAATTATTGGTGTTTTCACTCAAATGCTCACGGGGAGTTTCGTTGATTGGAGAACAGCTGCATTGATAAATTTAACCTATCCAACAGTGTGTATTATTGTGCTATTATTTCTACCAGAAAGTCCATATTGGCTTGCAAGTACTGCGAAAATTCTACAATTTATTAATAAAATTGCAAATTGTAAAATTAGTTATTTATTTATTTTTTTTTGTTTTTGTTTTTGTTTGTTTGTTTAGAAAAGAATCGAATTGCCGATGCTGAAAAATCAATGCAATGGTTACGTGGATGGACGCAATCGTCACATGTCCATGAAGAATTGGAAATGATTTGTCAAAGAGTACAGCAATCAACTTGCAATTTTTATGTCAGGAAAAAAAGTCAATGGAAAGAATTCAAACACCACACATTCATATTACCATTTATTTTAACTATCGTAGCGTTTTTTATTTCGTCATTTGGCGGTACACAAACTGTACAAACATTTGCTGCGTATATTTTTAAATATATACATGCACCTATAAGTACATCTTCAGCAATTATACTTCTTGGTGTTGCACAAATGTTGGGGACAATATTTTGTGTCATTATTATTCATTTTACCGGAAAACGTTTACTCAGTTTTATATCAATTGGTGGAACAGGAATTTTTTACCTTTGCAATGCTGTTCACAGTTACTTAATTGAATTGAATTATATTGATATTGATAGTTATTCATGGTTGCGAATGATATTTCTCATTGTAGCATCATTTTGGGCTCACATGGGTATTCGACTTGTTCCATTCATACTCGTTGGCGAAGTATTTCCTACATTGGTATGAAATTTTTTTTCTATTTCTTTACAAAAGAATTACGTTTTTTTTTTTTTCTCATCAATATTAGATATTAATTATTTTCAATCAATAAAATAAATTGTTTGCAGATTCGAAGTGTCGCTACAGGTATTACTGCAGCAATTTATTATCTTTTTTTAACAATTGTCAATAAGACATTCTTCGATACAATTGATGAAATGGAATTCTCTGGGACATTTATGTTTTATACTACGGTTAATTTAGTTGGAGGTCTTACGTTATATTGCCTATTACCAGAAACTGAAGGACGATCACTCAAAGAAATTGAAGATTATTATGCCTGTTGTGAAAATGTTGATAGATCAATAATTTTGTAATATTAATTTTAATCAGAAATTGTGTATTATTAAATTTCAGAAATCAACAAGAAGATTGTGACAATGACTAATATAATTATTATATTTTGTGAACAATAATAATTGTATATTTGTATTGACATTGAATTCATATAGATGAAATGAATAAATTTGTGGGATATAATTTACTGAAAATTATTTAAATTTGATGTTTTGTTCAGTTGATTATGAAAATTCTATGCTGGTGATTTTTTTATGTTTGGCTTGAAGAATCGTGATACGAGTTTTATCAATTTATCATGTTGAAGAATTGTAAGTACACGAAAAATTTTTCTTGGTATATAAGGTAATATTTTTTCTTCATTTTTTATTTTATTAACGTTGGAAATCTGAATTTTTTTCTGTGATTTTCTTCGCAAAGTATATTTACCCTTTGCTTTTGATATGCTAAATAAGCATAAATACATTATGAGGAAATGATGAATGAAAATTTTTCTTTTATCGTCAATTATGAACAAAAAAATAACTCATATTTATTTATACACTTGTACACTCACCGAGCTTGTGATCCTTTATGTTTCTTCAAATTTTCACTAATTTTCACACTGGGCCGACATACATCAGAGGATTCAACTTTTTCAGTATTTAATATTTTATCAGTAACACATACTTGATTGTAGCCATTTGAACCTTCACATGCCATTATGATAATATTATTTATATTTATTTTACACTTGTAAGAAATTTCATCTCATAATACACAAATTTATGTCGATTTATATGTCATAAAGAGAAAGGAAGAGAGAAGAAAAAAATGAAGTATGAACAAAAATAATTTTGGACCGTGAAAAAACGGTTATGAATCTTTTTAACGCGCGAACAAAATTTTTTCAAATAAAATATTTCGGCGCAACTGCCTACTCACTCGGCGCCATTTTTATTGTTATATATTGTGGTGACTGATCGAAGTGCCATCTTCAATGAAGTTAATGAAAAAAGACGAATGATTGATACTGAGTAGTAAACAACAACGTAACCTATTGTAGCTCGTACTGCTAAAAATTATGTTTTATTAAAATATTCTATTAGAAAATAAATATATTGAAAAAAAAAAAAACCAATATGGAACAATTACAAACTGCGTTAACATCCATCAAGGTATTGCGTTCAAGTGTTGGCCAAGTATTTGAATCACTTGCCAATGGATTGCGAGCTGAACATGGTGAAGAAAATAAAGAATCTAAATATTTATCCGAGCTTCAAGAATTATTAACTGCAGTTAATATAAATTTGCGGTAAGTCAATAATTTTTTTATTTCAATGAAGGATGCAATTAAATTATTTCTGTTTTTAATTTTTTTTTTTTTTTTTATCTGATAGAGATGTCGAGCAAGCCGTAGGAAGTTTAAATCCGCCACCAGGACCATTCAATTTAGCCAGCACAACTTATTTGAGCCAAGAAACGACTCAAGACAGACAAGCTTTATACAGTACTTTAGTAAATAGTTACAAATGGACAGATAAACTTCACGAATACAGCAATATTGCTCAAACTCTTTTGAGCCAAAATTCATTAAAAAGATCGTATATAAATACTAGTAGATCAAAAAGAGGAAGAATTCAAACTAGCACTCATAATGTATCGCCACAGTGAGTTATTTTTATACTTACATTTCCCAATCATAATAATGGAGTGTATTCATTTATAATTTTTTTTTTTTCTCCTTTCCGCATTACAAATAATTTATTTATTATAAAGGCAGGTTGATTCAATGATTGCTACACTTGATCGATTGTACAATGATATGACTGTATCAGTTTCACGTCCGTTTGCATCAAATGCTGTATTACATGTGACATTAGGTCATGTTTTAAAAGCAGCCATTGCATTCAAAGGATTAATGGTTGAGTGGGTCGTCGTCAAAGGTTATGGTGAAACTATGGATCTTTGGACGGAATCGAGACACAAAGTATTTCGTAAAGTGACTGAAAATGCACATGCTGCCATGTTACACTTTCATTCACCAGCTTTACCTGAATTGGCTGTGAGATCGTTTATGGTAAATTAATGAAGAAATATAATTTAAAAAGAAACAATTTAAATGAAGAAATATTTTTCTGATTATTTTTTTTGTTTATTTATTTTTTTTTTCAGACGTGGTTTGGTAGTTTTCATACTTTATTTAGTGATCCATGTAAACGATGTGGTCTCCATTTACACAGTGCATTACCACCAACGTGGCGAGATTTTCGTACATTGGAACCATATCATCAAGAGTGTAAACCGTGATGAATTTTTTTGTATTATGAAAAAAGTTGATATTTTGTTTATTTTTTTTATTACATCAACAAAATTATATTGTTGAATGAAAAAATGAGAACAATATATAAATAATACTGCATAAAGACATATGATTTAAAAAATAAATATCCAATACTTTTTCAATGGAGTTAATTTTTTAATGTATCTTTATTCATTGAATAACAAAATTGACGATAGTATAAAGTTTGAAGGATTTTTTTTTTTTGGGAATTTTTCGAGAAAATTATTTGCATATTCACTAATTTTTGCATTAACAGACGATATTTTTTTTTTTTTCTCTACTGATTAATATAGAAAGTTGTTAATTTTTTACGTTTACAATTGGTGGTTATTTTTTTTTATTATGCTGAGATTAATTTTTTTTTCTTTTTTTTTTTTTTTTCATTCTTTTGAGATATTTCATGAAAGTTGGTCCACACAGAGCCTCCTTGCAAAAAAATAAAGTTCGAGCCTTGTGTAATCATCAACTTATATCACTGAATCTACAAATTCTTTTTCAAACTGAATTTTCGAGATTCATATATCTCATTTTTGCCGTTTCTACCACCCTTGCCACTGTACACAATTGATCTAAAAATTAGCATTCTATCAGCGCATATTTTTTTTTTTCCTTGTTTTTATTTTTACTATAATCACAGAGCATTTTATATGAAATGAAAATGTGTGATTTGTTTATTAATTTTTCCAATATTCTACTATTCATTTATTTCCATTATTATTATTATTATTATTATTATTTTTTTTTTGTTTAAAACATCCATTCATTATTTTTCATCTAAAATAATTAAAATTTATTAAAGTTTATTTACAACGATTTCTATTTATTTTTCTTTCATTTGTTTATCTGGTGAACGAGAATTTTAATGAATATGAATTTATGTTGAACAAAATCCCAAGATAACATAATAAAAAATAATATTTTCTTCTATAATACTCGGTGTATTTGCGTAAAATTAATATTTGATTATATAATAATATTGATTATTGAAGTGTCAAACACAAACATTCAAGTAAATAAACATTTTCATTCATTACATATTAGCTCTGCAATCGTTTAAATTTTAATCCTATATGTATATATTATTATTATTAATTTTATTTTATTATTTCATTTCTTTCTCGGTTTGGTTATAATACATGCTATTTGAGTTTTCACATAATACTCATAATTAGTATCATCAATTAATATCATGTAAATCTAACTATATTTATATATGTATGTTTGTATATGTATGTAAACATATACATTTATATATTAATTAATGTATAACTGTACACATTCACATTTGGAATATTTGGCGCTTCTCTCCCGTTAAAGCGCAAGTCGTTTGAATGGCAGTGAACTTATTTTACAATTTGTTCTTTTACTTTTTTACTTTATTATTATTATAATTTATTATTTTTTTTATTGTAATCACTTGCTTGCACTGGACTGATCCAAATTTCTTAAAGGTTCTATCTAAAGTTGCGATCAATGATTTTTGAGTATATTAAGAATTGATCATTGATTCAAAACTATTTTTATGCAATTATTGCTCATTTAGTTTAAGTTTTTTTTTTTTGTTGTCATCATTATTATTATTATTTTCTTTGTTTATTTATTTATTTATTATTATTATTTTTTTTCATCTATAAAGTTCGTGGGTATGCGAAATTGCGATACACGTCTAATAAAAGAAAAAAAAAAGTGCCTTTTCCGAATTTAATTTATTATTATAATAATTATATAATTTTTATTTATATCCGTGAAAATTTATATATATATTTTTTTTATTTTCTATCCAGTCCTTGCAATGTCATTATTCGTGCGTATTTACTACAACAAAAATTCATTTTCAATCTCACAATATAAACTTGAGTTTATTTCTGACACTTTTTTTTTTTTTTCTTTCTTACTGTAATTTTCGAAATGTTTTCGAATACACATTTTATCTCGTTTTACCGTAACTCCATTCAGTCCTGTGAGCTTTCACTCAACATATTTACTTTACGATGTTTTTTTTTTTATTGTTGTGTCGTTTATGAAATTGAAATCTAGTTTTAGAAGGGAAAAAAAAAAAAAATTGTTCCACTTTTATTTATACTTGGTTATTAAATGCCACGTTGGCATTAACGTTTCATTGTATCTTTCATTGTATTGTTCGTGTTTTTTTTTTTTTTTTTTTTTTTTTTCTTCCTTTATTTTCATTGTAGCTTGAGATGAGTGTTATTTTACACATTACTTCTCATTATTATTTTTATTTGCTTGTTTGCTTATAAATTTGAAAATTTGATTGATTTAAAAACAGAAATTCATCTTTATATATATAATCAATCGTATTGTTGAAATTATTAATTGATAAATAATTATGTCATTGTTCAAAAAAATTTACATTTTATATTTTTGAAAAAAATCGAATTATCATTTCGCCACTTTTTTTTTTCTTCTTTTTTTTTTTGTTTAGTTTTTAAGCTAACTACTAAATCTATAGACATATTATATGTTAGAGTGGGGGGATTTTTTTTTTCCTCTTGATGAAACAGATATGCTAGCATTACATGATTTGCAATTTTATTGTACAGCCATATTTGCCTTAAATTAAATCGTGCTTTAAATTTTTATTTTACGCCGTCTTGACATCAAATTTGCATTTTTACAGTACATTTTTTATTGTTTTTTTTTTCTTTATTATTATTATTTTTTTTTCCCTTCTGCCATTTCAATCACACACCATCATAATATCACTTGTAGATATTTTACTTTTACTCCCTTAGTATCTATTTATTGTACCTAATCTAGATTACTAATAATTTTTTTTTCTTTTCTTTTTTTTTTTCTTTTTTGCCATTTATTTTTTCGTTTCATTTATAAATTTGTCTATTATGCTGAAAATTGATGCAAAATTGAAAGCTACATACATACATATATCATATTTTTATTTTTTTGCTTCATAAATTTTAGTCAATTTACTTGTTTCTATCCAATTTTAACTGTTCGTATTCATTTTGATATATATAAATATTATTATTATTTTTTATTTTTTTTATTTTTCACACGTGATTTAATCACATTAATTCCATTGTATTCATTTCATATACTCAATTTTATTTTTTATTTCTGATTCGTTTAATTAATTTTTCATTATTTATTTATTGAGTATATAAATACATATATGCCAAATTAACATTTTATTTTTTCAATTTGACTCGATATAGAAATGTACTATATTACTTTTTGGTTATATATTTGATATGGAATATTACGATTTGACATTTTATTATCCTTTTTTTTTTACTTTGTATCAATTGTTTATTGTATTAATTTTCAAATGGATTTATATATAAGTACTTAATATAAATGTTTTTTTTCTTCTTTTTTCTTATTTATTTATTTATTTTTCTTTTTTTTCAATATATATATTGATAATGCATAAAACATTTTTTTTTTTTAAATTTTATATTTATTAACTATTATTATTCTATAAACACAATTTTAGTGATAATCAGTTTGCAAGAATATTTACCATTTCATCAAGTAATATAGTACATTTATATGCATATGTATGTATAGATTTTTTTTTTCTATTTTTTTTTCTACGACATTTCATCGGTTGCGTGTTTTTTTTTTTTTTTTTTTCTTTCAGTTAATTAATTAATTAATTGATTTTTTTTTTAAATTACGTATGCAATTATATACAATTATATACATGTAATGGAAGGGTCTGCACATATCGTACGTACACTTTGGATTTTTATTGTGAAAACGATTACTTCACATTCATGAACGAAACAATTATTTTTATTTCATCACTTTATTAAATTTCTATTTGAAATTTAAAAACTCCTCATTTACATCGTGAAATTTAAATACCACTGATGTCGTTTTTTCACATTTTTTTTGTTTTTGTTTTTTTTTTTTTCTTTATTTTCGGTTTCGTTTTTATTTTTACCGTACGTAGTTTTGTTTTTAATTTTTCATTCATTTCCATATTATTAATTTCTATCATTATTTTTTTATTTTTTAAAATTCATCGGAATTTTTTTTTTTTATTTATTTTTTCTTTCTTAAAAATAATAATACAACAAAAACAGTCAATTGATCATTTGTGCTACTGTACATTATCTATAATGAGAGTGAATTCACAATTGAATGACATTTCATTCGTATTTATCAATATTCGCATTTATAATTTATAAGAAATTACCTATGCGGATATCCAGAGAAAAAAAAAAAACAAAACAAAACAAAAAAAAAACAAAAACAAAAAATAAATAAATAAAGAATAATAATTTTTTTATAAAATTTTTGTAATTATAATTGTTTTGTTTTTTTTTTCTCTTTTCCCCTTTTTTATATTTCAATCGTTTGAAAATTCAGTGAAACAATTAAATTATTATTTCAATAATTTTCTATCTTTTTTCTGTTTCATTTTTTTCTTATTATTTTTTACGTGTTAATTTGCAATTGATCATTACAAATATTCCCCGATGTCATTATAACATTATCGTTTAAATTCCATTCGTGATTATTATTCGTTGTTGAAATTGTGTCGCGACGTAAACTATTCCTTAAGAAGGCAGCGCAAGCTTTGCTTCGCTCCGTTATTATCTCGTAAAGATGATTTTCTATTGTTTGACTGTTTGTATTCATTAACAGTGGTATTGGCGTGTTCATTATCATAAAGTTCCCAATATTAAGAGGAGTTTCCCATTGTCAAACACCGCTGTTCGGAAAGCGTGGCGGGGGAAGCGGGGGCGGTGCCCTCTCCGGTTGAGCGGGAGCGATGGAAGAGCGATCTGACCCAGCTGCAAACACAACTGTTTTTTACAATTATTAGTTGAATATATATACATATTTATCATACATACATACATATATAAATTGAAATATATAATTGATCTTGTTCAATCATCCATATATAGATTTATATTTGCAATCAGTGCATTATTGTACTTCAAGTATTGCTCAATAGCAGAGAAAAAAAAAAAAAATTGAAATAATAAATGAATAAATAAATATATATGTTTATATTTGAGCTACATTAAATTACTAATACCACAATTTATACATATTTACACACACATATATACAGATAATTTGAAGAAAAAAAAAAAAAGAAAAAGAAAAAGAAAAAAAAATGTATTCTATTTAATTGGAAAAAAAATTTTCTTGTCACTTAATATTTTTTTTTTTAATAAAATTATTTTTGAATGTTTTTATAGAAATTATAACTAAACAATAAAATTTATGTATATATATATATTTTCTACTAGGTGGTGTAATATTTGCTACAGTATAGATAGAATTCATATTAGACGAATGATAAAGAAAAGCAGAAGATGCGTGCAATCATGCAAAATTTTCACATCCATGCACTCCCACTTTGATCTCATTCAATCATCAATGAGAAATTGTATTCGTTACAATTGCCACGTTACTACATTGATGTTTATGTCAACACAATCAATTTGTGTATTCATAAATATAAATATAAATACGAATATAATAATTATTAATATAAAATTAAATAATATCCCTGATGTAATACATTGTGAAATAGGAGAAATTTTTTTCGTTTTGTTTCTTTTTTTTAATGATAATTGACTTAAATTTAGAATTCAAATTTTACAAAATTGTATTTATTCCATTTAATTCTACTACAGAGGCCAGTATAAGTGTGTATTTGTCAGTATTTTTTTTAAATTTATTTATTCATTTATTCATCAATTGTTTCTTTTTTTTTTTTTTTTTTTTTTGTTTAAATGTAAAATGATGTGAAATGGAATAAACTCACGTAATGAAATTAATAATACATCAATGAATATGTAGATTGATATATTTGTGAGATAGTGATTGTTTATAGGTAATTATGATGAAATAATAGATAAAATTACTGATGCAAATGATTTACACTACGAAATAAAAATTTTATGATAATAAAAATAAATATGAAAATTAGAAAATAATTGAAAATAATTAAAAATTTTTTTCAAACTAATGTATCAATAATATTTTTGTTGAAATTAATTTCATATTAAATTTCATTTTATATAGAAAAATATTTTATTTATTATTATTATTTTTTTTTTTTGCCTTTAATTTCACTCCCTGATATAATTCAAATTCAATTCAATTAATGTAAAATACAAGCACAAAGAAAAAACATAATTCTTGCAATTAATATAACTGGCTTTATACAGTGATACTACCAATTAGAATATAAAATCACGAACTCACAAAGAGATATAACACGGATACATGCATAAATGTGTAATAATAAATGTGATATATTGAGGTTGAATATAGAATTTATAACAAACGATTCCTCCAGGCTGTCAGACTGCAGCTGCACTTTTCCACAATTTTATTATCATTATTTTTTTTTTTCCCCGTATTTCATTGGATTTAGCGTGACTTTATGCGGATTTAGTTCTTGCGCAGTAAGAACGTGAAGTGAATTATTTCACAGGCGATTTCTATTTTTTTTTTTTTTTTTTTTTTTTTTTCAGACGAAAAACAAGAAAGTCAAAGGAACAATTGAAATGGTGCAGAGTGAATTGACGAGAAAAAAAAAAAAAGGAAAAAAAAATTATTACATTCGTGATGACCTACAAAAAAATCGGTGACTTTAATATTTTTTTTTTTTTTTTCTTTTGGTGAACTCTTCTATTCTCCTCATCTTTTTTTTTCCATTAATTCTTTTATTGTCAAAAAGAAAAAATAAAAAAAAAATAAAAAAAAAAAACAAGAAACACAAATATAAAAATAGATAAAATAATAAAACAAAATGGAAATACGTGTGTGGTGCCAATTTTTATAAATGTGATGAAATACAGGGAAAGTGGAAGAGAAAACCACTTTGCCACTCAATTGCCTATCGAATTTTCACAATAATCGAATATTGTGTTTCATCATGACACACACCGTCCACGTTCCCTATATAGAGTAAACTCGTTCAAAGGCGTGCTATCTACCGGTATTGCTAGTGATATATAAGTCTTCTATGTATATAGCTATATATATATATATATATAAACGTGTATATGTGACAAATTATTCAACTCAATTGATATTCAGTAAAAGTATATTTTAATGTGTGTCTCCTCTTTTACTCGCTCTCACACTGTGTAATACCTTTTATTTTATGCGAACCTCACCGAATTTCCATTGGGAGAGTTTAATGATATTGTTTGCCGAAGTTGACAAAGATTCATAATATTCTCCTTGATGTTGTTATTGTATGAATGATCTAAAATTCATTGCCCAATATATTTGTCACCAATTTTTTTGTATTTATCATTATAAAATAACAAGAGAAATTTTCATCATCATATAAAAAAAAAAAATAATTTTTTTTTTTTTCAAAAAAACAGATAATAAATAAAATCAAATAATTCGCCTACCACGAATTGAAGTGAAAAACGTATTTGTGATGTAACGCTCATGCAGCCCATGGATTATTTGATATTTATTGTTATTTTTTTTTTTTCTGTTGTTTGATTTTTAATTATTCACACGTTCGAAATGATAAAGATAGAACTTTGCATATTTTTATTTGTTTTGTTTTGCTTTTGTTTTTTTTTTTTTTTTTGTTTATTTTTCCTAGAAATTGCTTAGACAGCTACAGCCAAGTCTGAGGAATTGTTTGCCTTCTTGATGATAATTGCTTTAATAGTATTGTCGGGTGATGATGATACGAGTGTTGTCGATGATAGTGATGATGAACGTGATGTGGTTGACAGGCCTTACATGAATCAGGATGGGGCTTCTCCTCCGCCACCATCAAGGCTGCACTCTCTGCTGGTGGTATATGACCCTCTAATGCATTTGTACAGTTTAGCATGCTCCTGAAAACACCACGCCACTTTGTCCAAATTTTTTTTCGTTTCTTCAAATAATTTACTATTTTTTGTTTGTTGTTGATATTGTAGTTGGTTTTTTTTTTTTTAAATTTGTCTGTGTCAATTTTTATTTTACGATTTATGCATTATTATTATTATTGACTAATTTATTTATTTATTTATTTATTAAATCTTATATTATTTTGTTTAGTTTATTTATTTTATGAAATGAATTTGCCACATGCAATTTCATATTTATTTAAATGCAATTACGAGCTGCATGAACATTTATATAATGTGAATTTTATTTCTTATCATTTTATTTATTTATTTTTTGTTTCGTTTGACGTAAGTATTGTCTTCTCTGGTGAAAATTATGATTAGTTAAATTATGGACGAATTGAATTCATTTCACAGTTTCTAATTTGTAATTTTTTTTTTTTTTTTTTGATATATTTCACTGGCCTGTGTAGTAGAAAAACTTTTTTTTTTTGTTTACTTATATAAATTAAATATTATTGATAAATTTACTGTTGAAAATATATATAAACTTTGACTGAATTTTTCATTGAGTTTTTTACATTGAAAAAATAAATTAACATTTTAAATATATTTATAAATTGAAATAAAAATATATTTAAATCAAATATAATATTCTCGCAACAATGAATAAATAAATAAATAAATAAATAAATAAATAAATAAATAAATAAATAAATCACTCTTTGATATGGTAAAAAAAACTTATGGTATTTGTATTTAAAAAATAATAATAAATAATAAATGAATCAATAAACAGTGTTATTAATTAACAATATTATATTTTTCTTTTCTTCATCGATTTTTGGGTGATGCCGAAATATTCACGAAATTAATTATAAATGAACGCATATCAATGTGAACTTTCTTATTTCGAACTAATAATTATCATTAATATATATCTATATATATATGTATTAATTATAAATTTTAATGGCAACTTAAATCTTGTCTATAAATTATTACTTATAACATTATAACTTATTGATGATTTACTTTGTTTTGTTCCAATGATTTGTTCAATTAACAACATGGAAATAATTAAATTAATCTCGCGATGATTTCTACATTCCAAATATAATTAAATATTATACGTAATAAGTCTGGTATGATTGGATTATATCCATTTGTGCGAAACGAATAAAAAAAAAAAAAGAAGAATAATTTAATTATCTTAACAATAATTGAATTATTGCTTATCGGGTGATAGTGGTGGCGTCTGATAGAACAGTCTCCTTGCTAGAGTTAGTCGTGAGTTCTTCTTCCCTGCAATATAATAACGTTATATGTTGCCGCATCTTTTTTTTTGTTTTTTTTTTGTTTTTCTCCTTCACCATTTTTTCCTTTTCTTTTCATTCCCTCCTGTTTTTTTTTTTCGATTTGAATTCATTTTCCCAGAATGGGAATGATTTTTTTTTTTATTTTCCTATTTTCTTCTCTCTCAATTTCACGCTTGTTATAATTTCCGTAATTTACACGATTATTATTTTACATTGCACCATATCAAATATTAATTAATAATAAAATAATAATAATAATTGTCTAGTATTTTTTTTTTCTTTTTTATTGCAATGAATAAAAATCAAATTATCATTGAACAAAAGTGATTTAATCAAATCCACAAACGAGAATTATTCATAAACTGTGAGAGAGAAAAAAAAAGGAGATGGAGCTCTTTTTTTTCTTTTTTGTTTCTTTAACTAATAAAAATTAATAAATATAAATTTCGATTTATTGTTTTTTTTTTTTTTTTTTTTTTTTTTTCAGCACTTCCAAATACAAAACGATATGTGAAACTTTAGTTATTATTATTTGAATGTTTCGGCAAAACCTTATTTAACCATATCAATTCAACTATGTAAATAATAATCATGAAAAAACAAAGAAAATATATATATATTTATATATATAAAGCGATTTCAATATAATAAAATAATTTGAACAAAAAAATGTTCATATCAATTCCGAATACAAATTTAAATATGTGATAGAAATCTATCTCTCGCTAGTATTCTCGCCACTGCATCATTTTGAATTAAAAAGAAAAAAAAGAAAGAAAAAAAAAATTAATGAAAAAAACAATCATTCAATATAAATGTAATAGATTTAATTGAAAAGAATAGATGATACAGATATAAATATTATTTTCTCGTAAATTGATTGCAAGAGAATGAGAAAAGAGAGAGAGAGTGAGAGAAAGAAAAAGAATATTCATATGCAATAGCGAGAATAAAAATAGACGCACTACGTTATTATTGAAGCACTTGGAATATTGAACTCGGCTATAGAAAAAAATAGAATAAATGAAAAAGGAAATATGAAAGAAAAAAAATTTTTTTTTTTAATTTGAAAAAAAAAAAAAAAAAAATCTATCATATAACAATTTTTATATATGTATGAATAATAGTTATATACGCTCAAACGGATATTTAAGCACTGACATGCAATCTCACAGAGCATAATCATAACGTATATATATATATATTAATTATCATTTTTTTTTTGTCCAAATTCATTTAATTTCTATTTATTTGTTTACTTTCAATTTTTTTTGTTTTTTTGTTTTCCCCGTTATTGTTCAAATTTATTCGTGCCAACTATAAACCGATTCAATGAATAAAAATAAAAAAATTAAATCCATTACAAGTAATATCATTTTTATTATTTGAACATTAATTGGAATTTTATTTTTTCAATTTAAAAAAAAAAAAAAAAAAACTAAATGTAGGAGCATGCGATAAAATGCAATAGGCTCCAAGGGATTGAGAAAAAAGAAAAAAAAAAATTTTTTTTCAAGTGTTCGGGGCTCTTATGTAAATCAATTTCTATCCATTTTATATAATAAATTATTTTTTACATCGTAGATTTTTAGATTTACAAAATTTTACAATGCGCAAATATTATAATATTTAATGTCACATAATAGCCCTGAGTAAACTTTTGCAGAAACTGTGAAATGTTCACGCAGAAAAAAAAAAAAAAAAAAAAGTTATACACGGTATTCGTCATATTATAATTGTTCATGCAACTATAACAATAGTAATAACAATAATAACAATAATAATAATTTTATTTATATTTTTTTAATTAGCCTTAGCGTTTGGGAAATTTTGTAATGTAGCACATTTTTAGCTAATGATTTAATGAACATATATACATAAATATATAATATATATAATATATATGTTTTTGCATGTATATGTGTTTGTATCTGTATTAAAATGTATGCATTTATCGTATATTTATCATGCCATAAATTATAGTTGAAAACTTACAATGAACGTTGAATATATAATTTATTATTTTTTTTATTTTTTTATTTTTCATTTTCAAAAACTATAAACTCCTAATGAATAAAATGTAGGATTATTTTTCGATAAATTAATCTATATTTCAATGAATTTTATTTTATTTTATTTTATCGGGAATTAATGAAACGCAAGGACTCGAAAAATAATCCCTTGGCGTTTTTTAAATGTTAAAAAAAAAATTAAATAAAAAAAAAGAAAATAAATAAAACATCAATAACAAAACATGAATTTATTTGTATTTTCATGCATAAAAATATATTCAATTTATTGATTTTTTTTTGTTCAGTACTTTGTTAGAAACGATAAAAAAAAAATACACGGGCTATAAAATCGAGTAATTGAAAAGCCACCGGCGCACAGAACACAATTTTTGATTATATTTTTTCAACTACACTCACCCATAAAGTCTGCTGTCTCGCAGGCTGCTCCTGTTCCAATATAACACAGACAAAAAAACACAGTTACATCGTCAATATATTAAAAAAATCTTTTACATTGTACACATCGAAATTTCAATACTACGAAAATGAAAAAAAAAATTCAAATTAAAATGATGATAATGAACAATTAATTGATACATAACAAAATGCGAAAAGATAGAGAAATAAAAATAATGAATCAATGAATTAAACAAAAAAAACGTGAAATGAATTATTTATTTTTATAAACAAATACATTTATACAATTTTAAAAAATAAAAAAATTAATAATAACAATACTTCATTAATTTAAATTTCAATGAATTTATAATCAATATATCTCTGAGAAAAATTTTAAATAAATAATAATGTTCCATTTAAATATGTAAATTTAATGTTTGATCATTGTAATTTGTAATTGATATGTATTTTCATCCCCATCATTGTATAAAATTTCAATGATTCCATATATAAATTGCACGTAAACAGTTGAATAAATAAATAATATTGAAATGATCGAGAAAATTATTCTACATAAAAAAAAAAAAAAAAAAAAAAAGCGAAAGAACCAAATAAAATGATAATGAAAAGAACAAAAAAAAAAAAAAGAAACAAATTTTCATTTATATACTGTTAAACAAAAATGACGCACATATATGTGTACTCAAATAGACAATAAATTTATCACAGAATATATAAAATAAAAAAGTATCAATACGTATCGATATGCTGTTATTTATATATCAAATATAAAGACAAAATGGCATTGTCAAATTGCATTGCTAAAATCATTGCGCGTCTATTTGAACACAAATATACATATATATATACGAGATAAATGAAATGTATTTATTTGTAGAGAAAATTTTACTGTTATGAGACACAAGAGACTGAGAGAATTGAATTTTCAAATGTAACCATATTCCATCAACTACAAACACGATTTAAACTTTTACTTTGAAAACACAAATCAATTTCTCTCTTGACGGATGTGTGTCTGTACGCGCGCGCGCACAAACATTGAATAGCTGAATTTCAAGTGGGTAAATACACGTTTATATACATTTTTATAGAAGAATTCTACATCTTTTTTTTTTTTTTTTTTTTTTTTCTCCCATCCGTTATATTTCTCTCACGTATATTGAATAAACTATTGATCCTGATGTATTTGACTTGTATATGAACTCGGTATAGCATTTGATTGCATCTTTCCATCATACCTGTCATGGCTGTGTCTGAATAATGCTAAAATTTCTTCAAAGGTTTTGTTCTTCGTTTCTGGCACCTTTTTATAAGTGAAAATCCAAAATATCGCTAAGAATGCACTGAACGGTAGGAATGTATAATTATCAAGGACACTCTGAAAAACAAAAACAAACAAAAAAATAATAAAAAAATTTTCATTAAATAAAAAAAAAGAAAAAAAAAAAATATATATTTAATTAAATTAATAAACTCACCATCATGCTTGGGAAACCAATTCCAACTAGGAAATTAGCCATCCAATTAACGAGTACTGCGATTGACATTGCGGCTGGTCTTGGTCCTTGTGAGAATAATTCAGCGGTAATCATCCACGGTATTGAGCCAGGACCAACAGCGAAAAATACGACAAAGTTCAATGTCGCAACGACCGATAAATATGACATCCAGCCAATCATTTCCTGTACGTAATTGAAAAACTCCTATCAGGGCGTAGAATAAAGTTCTCCTTTCCTGAGCAGCTGGAGGAGCTTCAGGAATTTTAAATTATAACTTTTATAAATTAATATAAAAAAAAAAAACAAAAAACAAAAAAACAAAAAAAAATACAAACAAAAAAAAATCATGAAAATTTAAAAAAAAAAACACATGCACATGCAAGCTCAATCCTGCACCCAATTAGTGATCGCGTGTGTGATTAAACTATATAATATAATATATATATATATATGTTTGCACATATTCATTGTGAATAATTGTTTAAATTGTTAGATATTAAATTAGTGCTGATTATTTTTATATTATCTTATTTGGCAAAAGCATTATATTTAGCAGCAGTGGACAGATAACACTATTAAATATATATTTTAATTATTCAAATTGTAATTAATAATCTGATATTGAGGAATTTTTTGGCATAGGAAAAGTGGTGTAATATTTTCAATCGAATAATATCCGTGTATATGTATATTTAATGTTTTAAATATTTTTAAAATGAATATCAATTATTATAAACCATGACATATTTGGCAAAAAGAAAAAAAAAGTTTAACTATTTTGTGATAAAGTAACGACGACATATGAACAATAGAAAAAAAAAATATGTATCATTTATAATCACCACCTTATATCGTATCACATGTATAATCACTGCTAAATCATCATAGAATACCTCAGTATCAAGTTTTATATAAAGCACTAAAAAAAAAATTAAATGCCGTTTAAAACACTGGATAATTGTTGGGTATTACGTCAGTAACAGGTTTGAGCATTTATATATACATAATAAAATTAAATAGAAAAAAAAAACGAGATGAAATATATAAAATTTTTTTTTTTTTTATTAAATATACGAAATGGTTTAAATCCTCCTCCAGACTGTCACGAAAGAGATTGAAATGTTGGGTGAGGAAAGGGAAATGGAGGGGAAAAAGGGAAAAAGGAAGAATAAAAAAAAAAATGAAGAGGAGTAAAAAGATAATGGGACGCATGAGGTTGGCAAATTAATAATTTATAATAAAAATATTAAATAAAATTAAAAAAAAAAAAAAAAAAAACATGCAGAATAAATGTGTTAATGTACATATCTATTGATAATTAATTTTTTTCATTAGTCATTTTTCTTTTTTTTTTTATTGTGTGATGAATAATTTTTGAAAAATTATATGTGAAATAAAAAATTCAAAAATATCATTGTGATATTAATAAGAAATATAAATTAATCAAGAACAAGCACGTGCGGTATTCGAGGAATTTGGATTCTTATGTATACCTAAATTCATATTATATAACTATAATAATTAATAGTGGCATAAAGAAAAAAAAAAAAAAAAAAAAATATATATATATATAAATAAATAAATAATTATTAATTATATTAAATTTGACATTTACATATGTAGCAGTGAATATATAATCTCACTGTTGGTGCAGTTACCCCACTCCAGCTGGGAACAAAGCTTTTTGAAGTACCTTTGCACTCGGGTGCGTTGTGTTAAAGCACGAAGAATATATCAGGGAAAATATGTATATTTTTATGAATATATATATATATATAAAGCTCTTGAGTTTTTTTTTTTTTCATATATATTATATATGGGTCGGAGGCATTCGATAATGGCTTTTTCATGTTTCATATATATCAAAGAGCCAACATATCACACAATACCTTTTTCTTATTTATATTTTATCGTCAATATAGATGCATTTTTTTTGTTTTTTGTTTTTTTTTTTGTTTTCATCATACAAATTTATGAATAAAATATATTATAAATATTGAATATAATTTGATTGAATTTTTAAAATAATAACAAATAATATATATTTTTTTTGATAATAAATATTATTATTTTATATTTTTTATTATCCTCCTGATTTATTGATACTCAATTGACGATAAAAAAAAAAAAAGTATTGAGTGGGAAAATTTTTTTGCTTACCTTTATGAGAAATGAAATTGTGATGAATATGGAAAATATAAACATTCCACCAAGACCATATAGATGTAATGTACGTCTTCCTGTTCTGTCCATTAATGGTATTGACACCAGTGTCATACCAACCATAATGGCGCCAATACCGATTGTCGCAAATTTCGCACTTTCTTCCGACAATCCCGCATTTATAAACAGATTGGTCGAGTAATAAAATACCTAATAAAAGTAGAGAAGAAGAAGAGGAAAAAAAAAAAAAGTTTTATATACACATATATAATATAATAAAAATATAATTAATTTGAAATAATTGTATGAGTGGATTGAAAATGAATTTTTAGAATTTGTATAAATTATAAACTTACCGCATTGATACCCGAAAGTTGTTGTGATAATTGCATAACCACACCAATAGCTAGAGGCGCCCTCAATGTTGGACTGCATATAAGTTCACGCATAGAAATTGTTGACTCTGCCTGTTGAGCTCGTTCCTCTGCCCTCATTTCTTCAATATCTTCCTCCACCTGATTACTCGCCCTCAATTTTCTTAACGCCCTTCGCGCCTCTTCCTCCCACTGTTTTGTAATGAGTAAGTATCTGTAAAACAACAGCAACAACAACAAAGACCATTTTGTTATCCAAACATAATACAACACATTCAAATATATAAAAAAAATTACTGTCATTGAAATTTCATGATGGATAGATATAGAAGAACAAGATATTTATTGATTGATTCATACACACATGTAAATATATATATATATATATATAATTATTTTTTTAAATTTCAATACATTACCTTGGGGACTCTGGACAAATTGGCAAAAGTACCAGCTGTGCTATTGCCGGTATAATTGCGAGCCCCAATAAAACAGGCCAACGATCATTTGTACCGAGAATTTGTTCAATGCCCAGCACCTGAGAGATCAGGAGGCCCACCGTAACAGCGAGCTGGTTCACCGTGCCCAGGCCGCCTCGTAGATTCAATGGCGCTATCTCGGATATGTACATGGGAACCAATGATGTATTCAAGCCGCAATTAATGCCAATGATGAAACGCCCCAAGAAGAGCATCTCATATGAATGGGCAGCTTTGGTAAAACCCATCAGACATGCCCCCACGATTCCCAGCACGTTGTTCAACAGTAAGCCCCCCTTTCTACGAGACAAATAATTCATTAATAAATATAATTATAATTATAATAATGATAATAATAATAATAATAATAAAATACATATCAACTATTATGTTTCTATTTATGTAAATATATATATATATTTTTTTTTAGTATTTATTACAATTTAAATACCTTCATCATTACATGTTTTATTAAATTTTAAGTTTACCTGCCAAATCTGTTGGCAATAATACCTCCGCTAAAGCCACCGAACATACCACCAATTGCAAATATGCTCACTGCTATTGAGTACAAATTTTGTACAGATGCGTCTGTTATATCCTCGCCATATCGGTCCTTGTACACGTCCTTCATAAAATTTTCTATATTCTATAATAAAATATAAAGATAAAGATAAATAAAAATATTTTATTTGTATACGAAAAAGTTATATTTTAAAATAATAATAATAATAATAATAATAATAACAACAATAAATAAATAATAAAAAAAATTCTATTATTTTTCATTTTTACATTTATGTTTTTATATGAATATATGAATACATGAATATATGAATATATCATATATATGACAACGTACCCCTTGAGGTGCATTTATAACTCCAGTATTGTAACCAAATTGCAGCATCCCAAGTACCGCTGCGAATATTGCGTATGCCAGAAAGAACGTCAAACCCTACAAAATAAAACAAAAAAAGGAAAAAAAAAAAAATAGAGAAAAACGAAAAAAAAAAAGAATATATATAAAAGTACAGGTACAATTATTTTTCAAGCCATTCACAATAATCTAATAAAATAATATAAAATTATAAACGAGAAAAAAAAAAAAAAAAAAAAAAAATATGTCAATTGTTTTATAGATGAATATGAAAAAAAAAATTTTTTTTTATTCATAATAAATAGTAAAATAAATGAATAAACGAAAAATAAATATATAAATAATATATCTTTATTAATATCACAGACGAAAATAATATAAATACAAAAAATAATATATAAATTAATAAATAATAAATTTTATAACAAAATAAATAAATCTTATAAAAGAGACAGTGGATGATGATGGATTTATATTAAATTTGTTTTTTTGTTTTTGTTTTTTTTTTTTTTTTTTTTCTACAACCATCACTATTCCAAACCTGCTCGAGAAGTCTGAGCTTTCGACGATGCGAGTGCTCCTCCAAACGGTCTACGTATTCACGTAATTCTTCAATTTCCTCCTTCACTTGCTGCACCGTATCCAGCTCATGCTGCATTATCCAAGTAACAAAAACAATTCCCTTTTAAATTCAATGACCATAAATCACTGTCCATAGACGACAGAATAATGCCCAATAGGGGCTTTTCGAATAAATTTATTTATTTCAATAGAAAAAGAAAAAAAAAAATATATATATATATATATATTAATTTATAAATAAATCAAATATCAATAATTTTTTTATTTTATTTTTATCATAATTTACCTTTATCGCTACCATATCACGTTTTACCTCGCTGACTTCACTCTGACATGATTCAACGCTCTTAGTAAGCTCTTGCAGTTGCGTACGTATTTCACACAATGCAACGGTTGTCTCCAGCTGGCGATCGCCACGCTGCTGCAACTCGTCCAGCTTGGCACTCAAGTTCATACTCATCACGCTGACCTGTTTCTGCAGACTGCCGACATACACATCAGCGCACAATAAATTTTGCACACCATTCCAAAATACAAAATAATTCATTTATCAAAAATGCATTTTTTTATATACATAATAATTATAAATTGAAATAAATAATACAATACAATTCATCCATTCATCTAAATCTGCAATACAAAAGTCACAACTACACTATCTATTCCCTATTTATATACATTATATATAATAATTATTAATTTTTTTTTTTTTTTTCCTTCCATCTATATCTCTTTTTATTATTATTTATGAATAATTATATATATATATGTATAAATTATGTACATAGTAGAGAGTGTTTTTAACTAATTTTTACCACGAAACTGCCGAGCTCTTTACATCGAAGTCAGCAATACCCACCTTACACTTTTTTTTTATTTTTTTTATTTTTTTCATTTCATTTTCTCTTCACGCATCTAAAGTTTATTTTCCTTTCGTTCATTCATTCATTTTTACTTTTATATATATAATCCCTTCCTCTCCCTCTTGCCCTCATTGTTTTCCCTTACTTATCCCTTAACAATCTCCTTTGCATTATTTTTATTATTATTATCAATTTTTTTTTTTTAATCCAGCAAAGTGCACTCAGCTCGGCAGCAATGAAATTCTTTTTTTTTTTTTTTTTTTACGACCACGTGTTTGTTATATATACATACACATATATATATATATTTTTTTTTTCTTCTGTTTCATTTTCTTTTAGCTAATTGTAGCAAAAGTGTTGAAATATTTTATTATATTTTTGTGTGTACATCATATACGTACATGTAGATATATATATATTATTTTATTATAATTTAAATCACGAAAAATAATTTATTACTGTGATGATTATCAAAATTGTTATTGACGATTGAGATAATTGTGATATTTTATATTCGAAGAAGAAAAAAAAAATTATATATATATATATGTATATTTGTGAGACACGATGCATGATGTGATTATTTGGCTTTTTGTTCAAGTTAATCAATGATATTGTGATATATTATGATAATGAATAATTACCTAGTATGAAAAAAAAAAAAAAAAATTAAATAAATAAACAATTGTATATTATATATTATCGATTGATACAAATGAACAAAAAAAATTTTTGAAATAATATCAAATGTGCACAGTGATACGTATCAATTTGTGATATTATGAAAATTAAAAGTATAAAATGAAATATAAATTTTTTTGTTTTTTTTCTTTAAATTATATTTAAAATAATAATAATAATAATAATAATAATAATAATAATAATAATAGAATGAAATAAAAAAATATATATATAAAATAAATTTATTAATATTCAAAAAAATTGTTCACAGCGGAAATTGCGTTTGAAATGAATGAAATGAATAATTGACTAATTTGATACATAAATATTGATAATTCAGATTTTTTTTTTATATATAAAATATATTTATATTATGAAATAAATGAATTAATGAATAATTACAAGAGCGTTATAGCGATAGACAGATAGATAGACAGAGTGATGATGTCGTTTTATGTACCTGGGAGATAGGGAGACCATGGCTGTGTTCCAAAACTACAGTATCCTCTACGTCTCCTAAAATTTTTCACTTCCTCTTCATTGATACCGCACTCGATATAATACATATATTATTTATTTTATTTATTAAATTTTTCTTTGTTTGTTTATTTGTTTTTTTTTTTTTACGTCTGTTTACAGTAATTTCATTTCATTCTCATTTTTTATAATTTTTTTTTTTTTTTTTTTTTTTTCAATTTTATATTATTTTCTTTACTTTATCGTGTTGGATTTTTTTTCCGTTTATTTCATTTATTTATTTATTTATTTATCTTTTTTTTTTTTCAAATTGTTTCTTTTACTTTTTTTTTGCTCTCACCCCTCGTACAAACTGTCCCGAGATCGGTCGGCCGAGTGATCCACACAGAACCACGAAGAGCAGAGTCGGTAGTGTCCGCGACTCGCGTCCCATCTCTTATAGCACTCGCACTGTAAGCTCTACCTAGTTTAGGAAACACAGTCGTGGTTCAGTAAGATATACTTGATGACGTCGACTGCATGCAATAGACGATACCGAGGGTGATTATTTTGTTTATTTATTAAATTAAAAAAAAATATGTATATTAATCCACCTCGTTCCGTTATCGCTCAATTTTTTCATTATTTTTTTTCTTCCCATCTTTTTTTTCCTTCACGTTTCTCTTTTTTTTTCTTTTTTTTTCTTTTTTTTTTCTCGTTCATGTTTGCGACGCGCCGCCAGCTTACTCACCCCTGCCTAGACGATGCCCGCGTTCACGAGCGCGTTTGTAATTTAATAAACAAACAAATAGGGACCCCATTACTTTTACAATGCACATGATCAGAACAATTTGATGGTACACACATATATATGTATGTTTATATTGGCAGAAAAAAAAAAAAATGATTTACATAAAATTAGCGTGACCTCATGAGTTAAATTGTGGACAAACGCATGAACGAGGTAAATAAATATCAATTTTTATCTTTATAATTGATTTTTTTTTTCTTTCCCGAATCAACTCATTTATTTTATTGCCATTTTCATATTTGATGGCTCTTTGATAATGTATATGAAAGAAAAAAAAAAAACTTTAGGAATATTACACTCGTTCGTACGATCAGCCATGAGAGGACATGAACGAAGTAAATGAGCAATTACAGTGGTAAGCCTGCGAGCGTCGCAGCCAAATAAATTTCATGAAAATTAAATGAACACACACAATTTTTATATATAATATAAATTTAAAAAAAAAAACAAAAAAAAAATATTTAATTTATGTATTTATATATAATATATTTTATAATATAAATAAATAATAAATAATAAATAATAAACATAAAAAAAAAAAAAATTAATAAATAAATTAATAAATAAATGAATAAATAAATAAATATTTATGAATCGGATATTGTGTCATTTATATACAAGAATGAAGTCAAGAGCGAGTGAATATCATGTATATGAATGAAATTGATGGCATTTACCGGATAAGCCTTGCATTTTATTCATCAATAATGAACAATTTTTTATAGATATACGTTTTTTAATTAAATGAGAAAGAGAGAGAGAAAGAGAAAAATCTAGGTTAACTGTACACAATGTGTGTATGTGTGCGTATGTGTTTATCATATTTGAATATATACATTATCATTATTATCATACAATCAATTATTACATTATTATTATAATCATCATAATGATTACGATCATTGTTATTACCATAACAATTATTATTATTATTATTATTTGAATTATAATAAACGTACATTGAAGAAAAAATGAAAATTCTAATTTGAAATTTAAAAAAAAAAAAAATAACTAATTTTTCATTTTTCATTATTTTTTTCATTCTTGTTTTTATTATTTATTTATTTATTATTATTATTTTTTATTTTTTTATTGAATGTATATGTATTGAATAACAAATTTATACTCATACGATTCTTTATATTGAAAAAAAAAAAATCAAAGAAAAAAAAAATAAAAATAAAATAAATAAGTAGGTAAATTGAGATGAGAAATAAAAATTAAAAAAAAAATTTTTTTTTTTCCTAATATATATATATCTAGAATTATTCTGAGATACAGATATTTCTATTTGAATAAGAAAAAAAAAAAAAATTAGAAAAAAAAAAAAAGTAAATAAATAAATTAAATACAATGGAAAATATATTCACAGATGGTGTAATATATATATATAATATATAATTGAATATAATACGATAAAAGAATAAGAGACAATAATAATTTGTGTCTTATTCTTAATGTATATATGTGTATTATAAATATAATAATTATTATTATTTATATTTATTCACGTACCTTACGAGCAACTCCCTAAGAGTAGCTTCATCGTCCTCCTGTATTTCTTCCTGCGTCTCATTACTGAATGCACCGCGTGGAAAGTGATGGCGCGGCGCGGGCCTTGCGCCAGGACGCCTCACACTACTTGTATAATGATGATAGTGATGATATTGGGCGGGTATACGCCCCCTCGTCAGCTTAAAATTGGAATTCGCAGTGTCAAATGGGGTGCCTGATAATGGCTCCCCGTAAAATCTACGAACACCATATTGTTCCTCCACGCTGGTACCAATAGCATGCACTAAATGAGTTGATTGTTGCAATATTTGTGGTAATGGCGGTGATAATGGTGATAATTGTCCTGTTGTTGATATAGATTTATGTTGTTTTTGTTGAAATATATTTATTTGTTTATCAGAAATCCGACGTCCAGCACTGCCAGAGCGTTTCAATGATGACGATGATGTTGATGATAATAATAATTCGTCGTTATTTGATTTACGTTTTGTACGAATACGTTCACTCGTACCGGTACCAATGCTACGTCGCTCAGGCTCTAATGACGTTGATAAACCCGATATTTCCTCGTAAAGACACTCGGAATCTGGATCCAACGTTGCTGGCCCACTCCACAGTTGATTTATTGGCTTGAAGCCGCGTGAATCGGCCATCGTAGGTGCTGATACGCACGTGAGTAATAATTATCCGTGTCAAGCACAAAATATCAGGATATTTATTCATTATTCACGTTTATTCCAACATATATTATTATTATTGGATTATATAAATATTACGTCAATGCAATTTAATAAATTTATAAGAAAAAAATAGTGACACGTAAGAAAAATAAAATTGTACTGCCATTTGTTTCCATATATATATATAATTTTTTTTTTTACTTCACTCACTTCAATATCCTTGATGGATGAATGAGTGGAGATTGGTGCCTTGAATATTGGTATGTCATTAAATAAAAATATACGTGTGGGTTATAGGATAAAAAGAAGAGAAAAAAAAAATATATATATATATATATATATATATATATATATATATATAATAATAATAATAATGATAAACTGTATAGACGGAAATTATAATTGGATAATAATTCTCGTATATATAAACGTGTGTCAAATCCTAGAGGAAGGGGAGAAAAAGAAAAAAGAGTAAAAAAAAAAAAAAAATTCTCAATTCCCGGATACGTCCCTGTGGAAATTTTCCTCAGGTGTTGTATATACCATACGCGTGATTAAATAAAAGGTCGCGACATACTTTGTATTGTGAATGTCGAGAGAATGAAAAACAAAAATTAAATAAATAAAACTAAGATAAAATGAAGTAGAAATAAAAAATTAAATAGGAAATCCAAGGTTTTGTGAGAATCAACGGATTTTTATTTGTCTTTCTATTCATTATTTTTTACTTAACTTATTCATTGCGGTAGATTAATATTTATTTATTTTTATTTTATTATTTTTTTGTTTTTCATTTATCAGATTTAAATTGATATTTAATAACACAATTGATATAGATATATATATATATTTTTTAATGTGAAAGTACATGTATGTAATAAAAACTTACCTTAATAAATTCACAACCCATTGTGATCGGCTATTGTGATTCCGCCTGACGACACCCGTGATTATTTTATTATTTTTATCACCAACGTATTTTACTGTTCAAATTTTGTTGTTCTCGATGGTTAAATAATTCACTTCTTCAACAACTTTAACAAATTCTTCATCAACAACAACAATAATAACAACAGCAACAATAAGAAGAAGAAGAAGAAGAAGAAGAACAGCAACAACAACAAGAACAACAACAACAATATTATACTTGTACTTCGTGTCTATCGTTAACTCTGCCTCTTTCAGTGTCCAACTTCCTCCTAAGCGTTATCGTTCATCTGAAAATTGATGTATAAACTTTGATATACTTGTTCACACTTAAAATTACATATTAAATTAAATTATTCCATACATATTTTCATACCATAAATAATATTTTACACTCTTTATTACGATCAATATTTTCATTTTAATTATTATAATTTAATTCAAATTAATATAAATAAAATTAACATCTACAATATATATATATATATATATATAATTATTTGTTAAAACCAACAAAATTTATATCAATAATAATTATTATTATATAATTTCATATAAAATATAATAGTGAATATAAACTACAATAATATATAACAATTTATTCAATATTATCTGTATACAGTTTTAATGAACTTTTGTTATCAAAAAGCTTTTAGTTAATTAAATTCAGAAAGAAAGAAAGAGAGAGCGAGTGAGTGAGAGATGGAAAGAAGAAAAAAAAAAAAAATCTACATTTTACCTGAATAAAAATATGCATATAAGTGCAAATTAAATAAAAAATAATTCCTTTGATACACACACACACACATGTATATATTTTTATTGGTTTTTTTTTCTCTTCACCCCAAGTGAGAATAAATCTTAAAAATAATTTTTGCACCCATCAGAAATAACCAGACAGACACAAGCAGTGGATACGAATAATATTATCTATCTACGTAAAATTGTGGTCTTGTATGAAAGAATTCTCGATATAATATAAAAGCCGAGAAAATTGAGGACAAAAGAGCAAAATAATAATAATAATAATAATAAAAGATAGTAAGAGAAACCAAAATGTTGATTGCTCATCAGACAAAATGGAAAATGTGCGACACAGGACATTTAAAATGTGCAGAGGTAGAGTCACGTTCAACCCACCACACGTGTATATATCTATATAAATAATTTTCCCCACGGCAGCCGTTGTTATATATAAATATAAATATAAATATATATATCACCAATGTATAAAATGGATAATACAAGTGTTGAACGAAAAAAAAAAAAAAAAAAAAAAAAATTAAGGGGGAAGTAGAAAAATCAAGGAAAAGTACACGACATTATCCTCTACGACATGAACGTTTTTTTTTTCCACGAGCAATCGCTCGCTTTTTATTTCTGTCTACCCACCATCAAATGGTTCATTCCTGCAAAAAAAAGTTTTTCAACTTCAACCATCATATTTATTATTATTATCATTATTATTATTATTATCTTTTTTTTTCTACATTCCGACAAAGCGATACAGTTTTTTACACATCGTATCATTTATTGGTGTTTTTATTCTAAAAAAATTTTTTTTTTTTTTTTTCACTTCTATGTGTTGCACCATAAATTTCACGATTAACTTTACAACATTTAAACCATTTTATCTTAATGATCATTTTATGATGATAAAAAATATGAAAGATATTAATTAGATATGATCATGAGAATTTTTGATAATAATATAGAGTTTGTAAAATCATAAAGATATAATATAAGTAATGAAAAAGTTTGAATTTTTATCTATAAATATTGAAGTTTTTTTTTTTTTTTTTTTTTTTTTTTTTTCTTCTCAAGGCAACATTTGGACTGTGATGATTATAATGGTAGATGGATTGTTAATTATGAAAGTGTTGGGATTTCATATAGTGAATGTATAAGAGTATAAAAAAAAAAAAAATAATAAATAAATAAAAATAGAGAGGCAGAGTGAAATGCATTTATATATTATACACTTGACATTTATAGAATAAAATTTGTCCAAGTCTTACCAATGATAAGTAGAGAGGAATTTAATGAAATTGATGGTGAATATATAAATTTTTGTAATAAAACGAAAACAAGATAAGTATTACATGATGGATATTGAATAAATGAAAAGATAATTCTGTTGGAATTCTCGTGAGAATTGTCCAAGTTGATATTGATAATTAACTAGAATTAAATTAGTTCAAGTTTACACTTGACGTTTATACTTTCGTATTAATCAACTTCTTAATAATCATCTCATTGGATATTTATACTCGATATTAAAATTAAAAGAATAACAAATGATTATTCATTATCATTATCATGAATTATTTAAAAACAGAAATAAAATGTAAAATTTTTTTTCTTTTTTTTTTCTCTTCAACCATATGTGCAATAATATCATCTTTTATAATTAAAGGAAATTATTTTTAAATAAATTTTCATACAAATTTATCAGTAATTTTATGAAATTTGAAAAACAAAAAACAATTCCAGTTTTATTTATGAATATATATGTTTTTTTTTTTTCTGAAAGATGGAAAAATAAATAAATGAATAAAATTTCATTACCTGACACTGCATACGTTATATTATTAAAC
The DNA here is from genome assembly GCA_963920625.1 of Dinocampus coccinellae. Classification (NCBI taxonomy): domain Eukaryota; kingdom Metazoa; phylum Arthropoda; class Insecta; order Hymenoptera; family Braconidae; genus Dinocampus; species Dinocampus coccinellae. Next base: position 9,181,947 of record OY987186.1, read on the forward strand.
GCAGTAAATCATCCAACACTTGTATCAACAAAAATATAAAATAATAAAAATATGTCTGTAATATTAATTGAAAATAATATAAAATATAAAATTAAAAAACACGTACATCATTTGAAGGTTATGATATCACACAAATCACAATGTAACTAAAATGATTGGTACACTCTGAGTCTAAAAAAATGATATAACGACGTTATTTGATGTGAACACGTCCGTATCCGTTAACTATACTGTGTATACTAACGTACTGTATATATTATATTACACGATAGAAAAAAAAAAAAAAAGAAGAAAGGCGCGCAGCAGCATGAACGTTAGTGATTACCACAGAAACGCTCAATTGGTAACCAACAGTACTGACAAGTTATACACTTTCAATATATGTATATATATAAATGTGTATATTACGATTATTTGTATACACTCATTATCATGTTACGTCACACCAAGATATTTATATTAATTTTTTGTGGCTTTGATACATTTGAAAAAATATGAAAATAAATTTATGAAAAACAAGAAAAAAAAAAAAATTGTTTTTTTAATAATAATTATATCGATTGAATTTCAATATTTATTATTGATTGAAGAATAAACCTTTTTTTTTTCATTTTTTAATAATAAATTATTTTCATTTTATCATGCGATAATTTTTATGAAAGGAAAAAAAAAAAACAAAAAAACAAAAAAACAAAAAAAAATTGTATTATTTATAAAATGCATAAGTATAAAGAGATTCAAGAAGTAAACTTGGCGATTTGGCATCCAATGGTGGCAGTGAAAAAAGGCTCGTTCACTCACTTCCATGAGCACACCTAGCCAGCTATACACATGTGTGTATATATATATAAATATGTGTGTATGTATGTGTGTGTGCAGAAAATTTATTGCGCGCGAGCTCGAGGATGTGCTCGATGGAAATACTTCGGGGCATATAAAAAGAAAAATGTGAGAGAGTGTGAGTGAAAAAGTGAAAGAGTGAACATGACAAGAAATGAAAAAAAAAAAAAAAAAAAAAAAGACGCGTGAGAAATGTCGAGAGAAAAAATAAAAAATGAAAAAAAAGTAGAAAAGGAAACTCACTATTGTTGATGATATCCTCACGATCATGGATTTTTTTTTATTTCCCTCATCTTTTTCCTATACATATTATATATATATTTATTTATTTATTTATTATTATTATAATATTTTTTTTTCTTTTCTTCATTTCTATCACTTGCAATACGCCATTTATATATGAATATAAATCTAAACATATACGTGTACATAACAGGGTGAACATGATTCAACGGAAAAAAAAAAAACAATTTTTTTTTTCCTTTCACGCAGTGATATCAAATAAATTAAAAATAAAAAAATCATTCAACTCGTATTTTTCACGACAAAATGTCGATTCACTATTTATACATTTCATCATTTACATATTGAGTAAATGCAAATGTATCCTCATCAACAAAATAAACACATATATATATATTAATGTATATACATGAATGAATTCATGTATCTACACATTGTTGAACACATCGTATTGTACAATAGTTATATTTGTGTGTGACAGGTGTGTCAAAGGCTGTTCAGCTACCACATGAGCATATCTACTAAAGCCTTATGTTGCTCTTCACACACGCTATGTCTAGATATATCTATATATCTATATTTACCCACATATATGTAATGAATACTGTGCCACATGATCCCCAGGTCACATAAGACAACTCTCACTGGACAGAGATCCAACCAAAAAAAGGGAAAAAAATATATATATATATATTTCTTCTTTTCTCTACCTAACTATAATATATATTTACAATATTCACTAGTTTTATCATCATTTTTTTTTATTGTTTTTGTTTTATATTCTCATTTATATACATAGATAATAAAATACTGTGTATATATTATTTTAATAAAACTTGAAAAATTAATTACTGAAGTTTTACAAAGTTTTATGTATTTATTTATTTATTATTTATTATTTTTTTATTTTTTGTGAGATGATTATATTTATAAAAATATATCTTTGTTTTTTATATGTAGAAGTGTGTATCTATTTTTCTATTGTAAAAAATGTGTGTGCGTGTGTGTGTGTGTGTATGTTTTTTCTTTTATTAGATATATTTGATCAATTGAGGGATGCCATGAACGCAGTTGATGGACACATCACCAGGACATGCTAGGATTACGAAGTTAAGACCGTCGAGATTCCAGAAAACTTCTAACCCCTATATATATATATATGTATTCAAAGGTATATATATATATATATATATATATATATATATCTAAACATCTAGGGTTTAATCTTGACTGGGATTCGTAGATCGATAACGTTGGATAAGAGAATCAGGGACTGGCTATACCAGTCGCTTTGCTATATGAAACTGTGTCTGTTCAGTTTCTATATATATGTGCGCCCGCGCATGAGAAATATATAAATGTCAAGTAGAAAAACTGTAAGAAAATAAGTAAACATCGTTGTGAAACAAAAAAATACCGAGAGAAAAAAAAAAAAGAAGAAAAAAGAAAAAAAAAAAATGATAATAAATGAAATTTGAGAAGATGAAAATATTTCCAATCAATTTATTTATAATTTGACAAATATTTCCATATCAATATTATATATTTATGTAATAAATAAAAAAATTCATAAAGTAAAATTAATTATAAATTAAATATTGATAAGAAATGAATAAAGAAGAAAAAAAAATTTTTACTATTTTTATCATCTCATTTTATCGACAGTTAATGACGATAAAACTAAATAATATTCTCATGTTATTTATTATCATTAATGTCACTCTATTGTCATAAACGTGTACTGTACGTATAATTGACAAGTAATGTAATCGAATAAATGAAATAATAAATATATTTCAGTTGTAATATGTGTTTACAATTTTACAGTAATTAAAAATAAAATCATTCCACTATTTAATTGGCAGACAATCAAATCTTCATTTTTATTACAGCACTACCATTTATTTATTTATTTATTTATTTATTTTTTTTTTTTTCCTCCTATCATTAATTAATATTTTTCCCTCGAATATCCACACATTATCTCCGATTTTCTTCTTCTATTATATCCCAATAAAAAAATTTAAAAAAAGGAAATAATAACAAGAAAAAAATATTTTCCTGTTGCACCCGTTAATTAATCTTTTTTTTTTTTTCTTTATTTTTTTACAAAACCTATAACAAAAAAAAAATAACGACATTTCAAAGTAAATACATGCACTGTATCTAACTAAAATGTGCCCAGAAAAAAAAAAAATTATATAATATAAAAATATATATGTATATATATAAATATATAACTAATGTAATTAATCACAAACTTCACAATATCAGAACCCTCAAGTAAACCCACACTGTCAAGACCAATTTTTATATATATATTATACAATTATATACGCATATAATATATGTAGATATATACATCTCGAGTGTTGAAGTGGTTTTTTTTTTTCACAATGCTGCACCTGATACTTTATTGATTGATGATACTCAAGAAGTGACAACATGAAAAAAGAACAGTGCAAGTAAACTTCAACAACGCTCTAATCACTTTGATGACATGCAGACACATGTACCAAAGTGATAAGAGATAAGAATAGAAACTTATATATATCTAAATAAAACAATAGATAAATATATTAATAGGTGTATATATTTAAAATCAATTGTGATCTATTTAAATATTACAATACAAATTTGAAATAATAATTTATTTATATATTTTATCGATTATATATATATTTTTATATTTTCCTTTTCACATTTGTATATCTGTACTTATTAATAAATCATGATATTCACGTGTGATAACATTAGTCGTGCCCGAAATGAACTTACTAAACTCTGCATACTAATTTTGCTTACATGGACGCACGGAAACTCTCAGTGGTTGCGACCAAATAATTTTCAGTCACCTCTAACAGTAGTGTCATTAGACTGCCCTTACTACTACTACTACTAGTTCTATTACTGCTGCTGCTGCTATTATTATTACTTCTACAAACTATTATCACACACTACATTTATATATAATATGTATGTTTATTACTCGCAAAGAATCTTTGCAGTTTGGTGCAGTGTAATCATGCGGTGAAAAAACAAAAAAAAAACAAAAAATATTAGATAGTTAAAAATAAAAGAGAAGAAATACCGTAATATAAAATATACAAAAATTTTATATTAAATTGTATTAACTAAATTGTGACATTTGAATAAATGTCAATAATATATTTCCACTCATCATATAAATAAAATTGGTATATTTAATATTTATATATGAATTGATGCTTAGGCACTTGTGTAATTAAAGTAGTAATTAATATATATGAATTTTGCTCTGTGTATTTTGATGGGAATTTGTGTGTTTATGTATGAATTAACAGAATTGAAATATGAAATTGAGATGGATAAACTTCGATACGATTAATAATTTCACTTGCCACTTGGTCATTAAATGAAATGTTTATTTTCCTGAAAGATGGAGGATTCTCATTAACAGAAACCATTTGCAAATATTTTATCATCAAAGGTACATACATACATATAAATATATATATATATATATATATGTGTGTGTGTGTGTGTATGTAGATGTTAATGTATATAATATTACAAACTTGACTGTGTGAGAGTATCCACAGTCCATATGATAAATTCAAATTGTATATTTAACGATTCCTACATTGAGTCTTTGATAAAACCACACGGATATCTAATGATAAATATTGATATGGTGATTTTACTCATGCGAAAGAGGGAGTAAGTTGAATTACAACATAACGGGAGTATAGTGTATATACATTCGTGGTATTCGAAAATCAATTATTTCAACCATTCTATTCGTCGTTATTCTCTACTTCGTTCTTTTATATATAAATAAATAGTATTTCTCTTTTCTACCCTTGGGTTTTATTTTCCCTCGTGTTCTTGTTCTCTCTTGACGAAGACCCAGGACCAGTTTCAACCCTCGCACATACACATACACCCATACACATAATATATATATATATATCATAGTAAATTACGAATGAGAATTTTTATGCCTCTGTGTATTATATATAAATTTACTATGAATGCATGAGATAGGGAACTTTTTGCAAAATGTTCCCTGAAATTCCACAAAATTGTTTGTATTTTTATTCAGATTTCTTTCATTATTTTTTTTTTTTGTTTTTTTCATCATAATTATTATTTATTTATTATTAAATTTGTTGTAGAAAAATTAATTTTAATTTCAGTAGATTTATTTACGTTAATTTAAAAAAAAAAAATTTATAATTTTTATTTTTTTTTAGCATTTCATTAGTTTTATTTTTTATTTTTTTTTATCAACATTTATTTTTATATTTATGAATATATGTGATAGATACGTGTGTGGGTGTCTTTGTGTATGTGTGTATATATAACTCGGATAGGTCAGTGGATCGCGTGATATATTTTTACCAATAATTGGTGATGTCAGAGTGAAAATGGAACTGAGATGTGGGATATCGATGAACGCGGTTTGACCTGAGGTCAATCAAACTTTGGTGCACACACAAAAGCAATCGGATACTATCGCTACGTGTGCGCTCGACGCTTTTCTCATGTTCACTAATTTTGCCGTAGCAGAACAGAAAACTCAACCACCTTCTCCTTCTCCTTCTCCTCCCCCTCATTCCTCTCTGTCTTATTCTATTGTCTCGCAGTTCTCAAACTTACTCACTCAAAATATCTATTCATTTGTCTATTCAATTTTACATGAAACAGTTTTTAATTTACTGTAATTACGCTAATTACTGTAATTACCTCATATCTTTACTTTTATTCCTGATAATTTATTGACCCGAAAAAAAATAAAAAAAATTTCATGATAATAATTAATATTCAATAGTACAAAAATTAATATGAAAAAAATTAAAGTTTATCTATATAATTTATAAATAAATAATAAATTTTTACAATATATTTTTTCATTGATGAAAAATTATTAAAAATGTTTTTTTTTTTTTTTTTTTTCATTTATTTATCTTTCATTTTTATTCAAGAGCAACAAAATAAAAAAATATTACTCGCAATTAATTAATTGCAATTGCTATTTTGTGAGTATTCAATTTATAATACGTATAAATTTTATGTAATTAAAAGCAACGAAATTTTAACAGTGAGGTAGGAAAAAAGGCGTGCCTTGTGCAGAGAGTTTACCTACCCTCTCTCTTCCCTCTCCATTTTCTCTTTGTCACTCTTCCTCTCTCTCTCTCCCTGTTACACACACACACACACACACACACACTAATATTTGTCATGTGTATATCGTTACAAACCAGAAATTAATGTGTGAACGAAAAAAAAAAATTAAATAATATGGAATTTTTTTTTTTTTTTTTTTTTTTTTTTTTTTTTTTTTGTCACTGTCGCATTCAAATGAATATTTTAAATAATCTAAAGGAACAAAAACAAATAACTAATGACAAATTATAAATATATATATAATTCGATAGAAGATGAAAATAATAATAATAATAATAATGATAACAATAATGAATAAATAAATAAAAAATAGAAGAAGAAATGAAAGCCTGGGAGAGTCTTAATCCACCCACTGTGTACAACTTGCCTTGGTGTATTATTGATTGATTTACTGAATACACTCGTAACACTTTTACCTGTGATTTTACGAGGTCACTCTGTATTTCAAATATATCGTATATTCAAGATTATACAAGAAAAATATTTGTAATAATTCGATATAATTATTATTGTATTGATTAAAAAATTATTATATAATTTTTGTAAATAAATGATAATAAATAGAAATATTGAATTATTTTCAATTGTTAAATTTCACAGTCACAATATAATTACAACTATAAACAAAATTTTTTTTAGATATTATTATTATTGTTATTATATCTATATAAAATACAATCCCCTGAACAACGAGCCCTCTGGATCGAGTTCACGAGATCCCGGCATGCGTCACAACCTCTCAACACTTTTCACATGCCCATAAACATTCACACATACATTCAAATAAAATTCCAAATACGATATTAATATATTTATTTATATTGAAATAATAAATGTGCAATTTAATCCATATTTATATATATTATACACTATTATACACTTATATATATATATATATATATTTTTTTATCAATTTCAATCGAGAAAAATGAATAAAAAGCCAAAAATAATTTACACTCACCAGAAAAAAGTGAATTGCGATGTTGAATGACGATTTTTTTGATTGATAACATTTTTTTTTATTTATTTTTTTTAATTTTTTTTCTTCGTTGGGTTTATAATAATAATTATTATTATTTATTTTTTTGTATGCATACAAATGTGTATTGAGAATATTTCACAAATAATTATTGCTGATATTGGAATGGTAGATAGTGACGATAACTTTTTCTTTTTTTTTTTTTTTTTTTTATGTATATAAAATCGTCGTGATGTTAAAGGCAGCGTCGGCTACCAGGGCAGTGACGAAGGGGCAGTAGTTACGTACCAAAGCAACGACAGTAGTAATAACAACGACACGAACGACGATAATATCAACGAGAGTAACGATGAGGTATGTGGACAAGTGTAGGATTAATGATGACAATGATAAATGTTAAAATGAACAAATAAAAATTGTCATGGTGACACAATATTGTCCATTATTATCATCACAATTTATTCTCCACATATTTATTTATTTATATAAGTTCACTTATTCTTTTTTGTTTGTTTGTTTATTTGTTTTATTTGAATTATATCGTTGTAATATCATCACAATGTAACACACTGAACACAGGCACTGATGACAATGTTAATATAAAATTAATATTTATATTAACAATGATAATATTATAATATTAATGATGTTAACTCCGCCCTTTTGTCATTACCAATCCAATTATTTTGATATTGTCAAAATAATTTTTCCAATTACATTTCGTGTTACACGTAATGCCACAATTTTTATTATTCGTTACACGCAACATCGTAACATCTTATGGCATTTAAATAATTTTATTTATATTACGTACTTGGTCTTTCATTGCCGAGGCACAAATACACTCACTCACCACATACACACATTCTCATATACCCCACACTAATACACACAGTATTTTTTTTTGTATTTCTCCGGTTTTTTTTTTTCTTATCACAATACTGATTTAAAGATTATTATTTGTACGTAGAAAAAGTAATGGGATTAGTTATTCAAAGTGAAATGGAGATGTGATGGGAGGAAAGAGAGAAAAAAAAAAGAAAAAAAAAAAAAAAGAGGACACGCAAGAGAAACTACTCAATAGCTCAGTACACTCTATTTATTTATTTATGTTTTTTTTTTTTTTTTTTTCTCTTCAACTTCTTTCTTTTTGTTTCGTTCAAGAAATAATAAATTGAATACGCGCAAGAGAGAAATTACGAATAATTATGATTTGTTTTTGTGTCGTTTTAAAAATAAAAAAAAATATATATAAATTTCGTACACAAAAGCGCACACCGGACAAAAAGAAAAGCACCAGCACACCCGAAAGGCGGTGGTCTGTTAACTTTGACTACTTTATTCCTCTTATTTTTTTTTCACCCATACACATATATATGATCTC